>CAWUFW010004609.1:1200000-1501973 GCA_963921515.1 Calotriton arnoldi | reverse complement strand
GGCCAGCCATCATGGCCGCTCGGACGTGAATCCGAACGGCTCCGGCCCAGGCCCCATGATCTAAGGTACTCTGAGGGTGTTAATCGTCCCGCCGAGTCCCACCCAATCTCGGGACTAAAGGGTGAAGCCTCCGGCATGCTGCGGGACCCTTCATAATCCTGAATCAGACCGTTTTTGGAGCTAAGAGGCGGCGATCCTGCTCTGACGCGGCGCCTCACGAAATGGCGGCCGGTCACCGGCGGAGCCCCTGGTGCTTGTGAAGCCACTCCACCACCACCAGCGAAGCCCCGATCTCCGGCCGGTCACTGAGCACGGCGGAGAGCCACCAAGAGCCCCCCCCCGAAGAGGAGCAGCTGTCCGGAGGGAGCGGGGCCCGGATAGGGGGCACCGCGACAGCACGGATCGGGTGAGTGGAAGCGCAGGCGGGGACGTGAATAATCTGCCGGCAACCCCATCCCCGCTCCGAGAGAAGGCTGATCTCCTCGGTAATGCTCCGAGAGACAGGGGGCCCCGAACTGTGCCGCGCATCAGTCTCAGGGATGGTGACTGCCTGATCTCAACATGGCGGCGGCCACACGCAGCAAGCCGCCATTTCACAGCGTGAGGTCTCCAGTCAGCACCATGAAGCCGCATTGAAAGCCAGCAACAGCCCGCCTGCTCCCCATGACAGGGGCTCCGCTCTGAGTCTTCACAGCGCTGGTCCCGGCCCAACTACAGCAACGTAGACAGGACCCCGCCTCAAGCGCCCTGACTCTCTCAAGCTGTGGCATTAGTGGTCCTGTGGGGATAAAGCAGCACCAGGTCACCAGGTCAAGCACAGAGCCTACGCACGCGGCTCCCCGGGTGGAGTGGACTGAGGGGCTGGATGGATGGTTTGGTGAGGGGACCTTCCCCACGTGTAAAGCAGATTACCTTGGCGCCGCAAGCACTGTAATCAGGGTCCCCAGTTAAGCCGCCGGGCCCCGGAAGTGGGGTAGCCTAACTTTGTCGGAGAGGCGTCGCCCAGTAGCATGAGGCCATCCAGACACGGGGGGCCCCGCATTGGAGAGCTGCGCCTTATCGGCAGTCTAACAGCAGACAGCCTGAACGCCGAGTCGAAGGTACAAACCACGTAGACCCCCAGGTCCAGGCCAGCAAGTGCCCGCCGAAGTGCTTCCCCCCTGGAGAACTGCCACACGCGAAGCCCACTGCTCGACGGGGCCCGGGGAGGCCTCTTCCTCAGTCCCCTTATGCCACCCAAAAAGACTGCGACCAACAAAGTCTCGAACTATTTTGGCCAACCAGGCACGGGCTCTGCCAAGGAAAGCGACGCACAACTAAGAGGCACCATGACGCTTACCCGTGAGGATCTCTTAGAGTCACTTAGGGAATTCAAAAGGGAACTAAGAGAGGACATCAAGGCAGACATGACTGCCTCTTTTGAATCCTTCCGGGCAGAGATGAGAGAGAAAATGGTGGCTCTCCAGTCCGATGTGGACTCAGTGGGGTCGCGTACACTAGATGTGGAGGCGAAATGTCAAGAACGGAAGACCGATTGGGCCCACTGGAGGAAGGAACGGCGTCACTCCGTGAGCAGCTGAAGGCTTCCTTCCTTAAATGCGAGGACCTCGAAAATCGCTCTCGACGCGACAACATAAGAATTAGAGGTCTGGAAGAAGGGTGTGAGGGCCCGGACCTGGAGGCCTTTCTGGTGGGCCTCTTCTCCACAGTCATCGGAGAGGGAGGTCCGGAGGTGCGACTCGAGCGGACGCACAGAGTGGGACCAAAGCTACCTGCCTATAACAAGAGGCAGCGGGATGTCCTTGCGAAGTTTAGCTCCTTCAAGACAAAGGAACTAATTCTGCAGAAAGCAAGGGGCGCGGAGAAAATCACCTTTCAGAACGCCACCTGTTCTCTCTTCCAAGATGTGGCCCAGGCCACCCTGATACGTCGGCAGCAATTCCGCCCGGGTACAGAAGCGCTGAGAGAACGACACATCAAGTACAGATGGACCTATCCCTTCGGCATTGCCTTCCACATGGATAATAAGCAGGTTCACTGCACAGAACTCGAAGAAGCGATGGAGCTCCTGGGTCTTAGTTCTCCCACCTCACCAAATGAATCCATGTCTCGGAACAATGAAGGGGCCCGGAGAAGGGAACAGAGTGGCGCCGGTGCACGAAGGATGGCAGGTCAAGTAAAAACACGAAGACTCCAAATTAATGCTGGTCAGATGCAGGTACCCTGGGCAATTTTTTAGGGCGAGTACTTCCATCTAAGGGGGAGTGACATTGAACGATGGCGAGAGGTCTCTGGGGGGCCATGGCTACCAGAACACAGGACTGAGGCCCCCATGTAGACATCCCCTGAACTTTGTCTTTTGAGCGCTGCTGCCCACGGAGCGATCTAGGCATCTGGTTAATAATATGGGACAGGCTGATGCTAACATCTGCGATGGAGATGAAGTACACAACCTGTCTATAAAATAGCTGGGGTATCTGGGAGCGGAAATGGGCTCGCTCCCAGAGTTGATCGACAGGAGTCCCTCCTCTGAGATGGAGGTTCCTACAACTCACTGTTTTAGTTATGTGTTGTTATATTTGTTGTATATCATGGTGTTTTTTCATTTTGCATTGTGGGGTGGTGACGGGTGGATGGGGGAGGAGGGGGCTGGACGAGAGGCCTTGGAGGGACTTTCTGCAGGGTGGGACAGACGTACTCCGGAATATGGCAGTTAACTGTCTTTCGTGGAATGTAAGGGGGCTTAACTCCCCCAATAAAAGGCAATCCCTATGGAAATATCTAATGGACCACCAGATCCTCCTGGCCGCACTGCAAGAAACACACCTCAAGAAAAGTGAAGAGGGTAGGCTGAAACACAAGAGGTACCCCCACATATTCGGTTTCTCAGCTGCCTCGAAGCAGAATGGGGTAGCCCTCCTCTTTCATTCCACGGTCCCCTTTCATCACCACGCTACTAAATCCGATATGTCAGGGCATTTTTTAATGGTGCGGGGGGAGCTCAGAGGCAGGGAGTGCACTACAGCCACAATATATGCACCTAACACGGGGCAGCTTAACTTTTTGACATCCTTCCTGACCGCACTGGAGGGGTTTGCCACGGGAGACATTCTGCTTCTAGGGGAATTTAACCTTATCTGGGAACCCACACTGGACACGACCCATCCCCAGCGAGCTACGGGGGGGACATTTAGTAAATCTCTTAAGGTGGCGATTCAGCGATTGGGCTTGGTAGACGCATGGAGGGAAACCCACCCCACTGAGAGAGACTATTCATTTTTTTCCCATTCCCATAGAACCCACTCTAGAATACACCATGCCTTTCTCAGTCAGTCCCTCTTGGGAGGGGTATTAGATGCCTGCTATCACCCGATCTGCCTCTCAGATCATGCCCCGCTAGAGACTACATTAAATTGGCCGGCGCCACGGTCAAAACATAGGAGATGGTTTTTCCCCAATGTTCTTAGCCGGGACAGACTTTTTAGAGACGACTTGCGGGCGACTATCACAGAATTTATTAAGAATAATGACCCAGCCCTGACCTCCTTCACCAACAATTGGGACGCCTTCAAGGCAGTGATTCGGGGCAAATGTATAGAATTAGTCACTGCCCTTCGAAACCAACAAAAGGAGGAGAGGCTTTTACTGGAACAAGACTTACAGGTAGCGGAAAAGAACCATCAAGAGTCCCCATCAAGCCAATCGCTCCGAAAAGTCACCGCCCTTAAGGGAAAATTGAAAGCCATATACACTAACAGGGCCGAGCGAACACTGTTGAGGCTGCAGGCAAGAGGGTACGAAAGTGGCAACAAGATAGGCACACTCTTAGCGCGTCAACTAAGGGCAAAACAAGAAAAGGCATATATTAAACTGATAGTGGATGACGCGGGCGTCTCTCATACCACGGAAGAGGACAAAGCGAATGCCTTTGGCCGATTCTACAAAGTCCTATATTCCGCGGATCCAGCAGACAGCCAAGCCCAGGAGCAATACTTGCAGACCCTCTCCCTGCCCCGGGTCTCAGCTCACACCAACGAGGAACTGAGTAAGCCCTTCACCAAGGAGGAGGTTCAAAAGGCAATAGATGCTCTGAAACTACAGAAGGCACCGGGCCCGGATGGGCTTAATGCCCACTTCTACGGTAGGTTTGCGCCAGAATTGACCCCACACCTAGTGACCCTATTTAATGAGATAGCAAAGGCGCGCAGAGTCACGGACACCATGGGGGAGGCCCTGGTTACAGTCATCCCTAAACCAGGTAAAGATCCAACAGTATGTGCCTCCTATAGGCCAATCGATCTTCTGAACCTGGATGCTAAACTGTACTCTAAAATTATAGCTATGCGCCTAGAAAACCTCCTCCCGGCATTGATAGATCCCGACCAAGCGGGGTTTGTCAAGGGGCGCCAGACTCATGACAACCTCTGCAGAATGGCGCATATTATTGAAAAGGTACAGAGGAAAAGTATCCCCGCGGCCATTCTTTCGCTGGACGCGGAGAAGGCCTTTGATCGAGTAGATTGGGCCTTTCTAGCTAGAACTATAAAACGATTTGGCTTTTGCGAGGTGTTCATAGGTATGGTACAGGCCAATTATCACTCTCCCACTTCGAAAGTTCTTGTGAATGGAACAGTGTCTGACGCCTTCACACTCACGAGGGGGACGCGACAGGGCTGCCCTTTGTCCCCCATGTTGTTCGCGCTTAGTACTGAGCCACTAGCAGAGAGGATAAGGGCCAACCAAGACATCAAGGGGGTGTCCTTCGGCCCGGACACTCACAATATTTCCCTCTTTGCCGATGTCGTGCTCCTACCCATTACCGATCCACAGAACTCGCTCCCGGCAATTCTAGCAGAGCTTGAGGGCTTTGAGAGAGTGGCGGGATTTAGGGTGAACAGCTCCAAGTCGTTCCTCTTGAATCTGACCCTACCAGCGGACGTTTGGGAGCGTATAAAGGAGAACATGCCTTTCTGTTGCACTAACAAAGACCTTACTTACCTAGGGGTCAAACTTACTCCAAAACTCTCAGGGCTCTACAAGGCCAATTATCCGCCTCTACTGAGACAAATTAAGGCTGACCTCAAGGGGTGGAGAGCGGCCTAAACTTCCTGGATTGGACGAATAAATGCGGTAAAAATGAATATCCTCCCTAGACTACTCTATCTATTTCAAGGCCTACCGATTTCTGTAGACAGGGAATTTTTTGTTGACCTCAAAAAAGCAGTCACCAAATTTATCTGGCTGGATCAAAGAGCCCGACTCTCGCACCGGATTCTGGTTAGGCCCCGATCTGAAGGGGGCCTGGCCCTCCTGGATTTCAGAAGTTATTATCGAGCGGCCCAGCTCCGGGTCATCACTGAATGGTCACTTAGGGAGTCTGAAAAGCATTGGCTGCATATGGATCGCCAGATAACGGGCAGGACCATTTGGGATCTTTTATGGTTAAAAAAACAGCACAGATCACCAAACGCGTACATCAGTACCCCCACGGCCACTACCCTGAGAGTTTGGGATCTGCTTACTAAAACACTATCCCTATCTACCTTTCCCTCACCCTTCACCCCCATTCATTTTAATCCCGACTTCCCTCCGGCCATGCAGGAGGGGCCATTTACGCAGTGGAAACAGGGGGGTTGTCTAATGATCTCCCACCTATATAAGAAGGGGGAACTAATGACTTTCGCGGAATGCGCCAAAGAGTTCCAGTTAGAGGCAACTGAGGGCTTCCACTAAACGCAACTCAAACACTGGGTGCAGCGACCACAGGGGCGGCTGGCCGCCACCAGGGACCTGCTCCCAATAGAGAAATTTGCACATTCGGGGCCCTCCACCAAGGGCAATATCTACTTTTTGTATGCCCTCCTCCGGTCGCTGGGCCCTCGGGAGAGACCGAGACACAGAGCTTTCTGGGACGCCACCTTGACTAACCCAGTAGAGGAAAAGCAGTGGACCCGCCTATATAAAGACATAACAAAACATAATCGCTCTATGCACCTCCGGGAAGCTCATTACAAAATAATGTATGATTGGTACATGCACCTGCAGAAGCTACATAAAATATTCCCTAACACTTCTGATAGATGTTGGAGAGGCTGTGGTTTGTTAGGAGATTTTAGACACATTTGGTGGGACTGTCCATCCATTAAGCCATTTTGGAAAGAAATTCTGTCTCAAATAAAACTGATTCTAGGGTATCCCATACCGGAGACCATTGAACACACCCTCCTGGGAATTAGAGACCCACTATTGAAGAGACAAACAAACAGTGACCGAGCCATCATGTGCTTATGTCTCGGAGCGGCTAAGATGGCGGTCGCAGCGGCTTGGAAAAAGACAGAGGCCCCATCCATCACACAGTGGCATGTGAGATTGTGGTGAGCGCTGGCGCTCGAACGACTGACGGACATCATGGAGGACACTAGGAAAGGCTTTGACTACATTTGGTCCCCGTTGGTGACATACCTATCGGAGGGTCTACCCTTATTTGCATGTAGCCCCAGACTAAGGGCCCTTCACCTTTTCCATATCTAACCAAGTAGGGAGTCCCCCAAAGAGGGATTCTCCCCAATTTGAGATGCATCTGGTCTCTGCCCACCACCCACCCCACACGGCATATCACTCTACATCACTTACACCATGATACTCTGTTTACATTGTTTTTCTTCTTTTTTGTTTATGTTCTTTCAATGGAGAGCATAGTATTGACAGTATACATTCACATTCTCACTCAGTGCCCCTACAACTGGGTCGCTACCTAGAAGATCTGCTAATGAAAGCGAGGGGATTAAGAAGGGGCGTAGAAGCATAGATGTGTACTGGGTCGAGTCCTCGTTCACAAGCTGTGTTTACCTGGGAGTTAACTTTAACACTTGACCTGATTACTGTATGAATGTACCTGCCATGTGTTTTATTACTGTGACGCTCTGATTAAATTCAATAAAAAGATTCTGAAACAAAAGTTTAAGAATGTTAATTATAAATACAGAAAGGTGTTTTGAATAATGAGTAGGTGTATGAGTGTCTGAATGGATGATTTAGTGGGTGCGTGACTAACTGTTTAAGTGAGAGATTAAACGTGTCTTAGTGAATGCATGGGTAAATGACTAATCTGTGTGAATGTCTCTATCAGTCTGTCAGTTGGTGTGTAAGTGGCTGCATGGGTTGGTGAGTAGCTACATGAGTGTCTATATTGGTAAATGATTGGTTGTCTGATTACCTGTATAGGTGCCTGAGTGTCAGTGTGGGTGGGTGGGGGGACAGACTCCCTCCATGGAGGTGCGAGTGGGTGATTCAGTGGGTGTATGAGTTCATGAGTGCATCTGCGAGGGGTTGTATGGGTAAGTGAGTGTGCGTATGGCTGTGTTGGTGAGTGAATGGATCTCTTAGTGGTATATGTGTGAGTAATTACATATGTGAAAGGCAGTATATGTGAATGTTGGAGTATATAAGTGACTATATGTGTGAGTGTGTGATTGTGAGAGTATCTGTATGGATTAGTATGTGCTTGTGTCAGTGATTGTATAAGAGAGTAAGTATGTGTTAGTATTTGTATGAATAAGTGAGGTGGTGTGTGTATAACTGTATTGGTGAGTAAATGGCAGTGTGATTGAGTCTTGGGTGACTGACTAGGTGTGTGAGTATCTCTGTGGATGAGTGGCAGTATGTGAGTGTCTGTATGGGTGTATGAGTACATATATCAGAGGCTGTATCGATAAGTGACTGCGTGTATGAGTGACTGTATCGGTGAGTGAGTGGATGTGTGTAGACCTATGAATCAGTGAGTGGGTATGTACTAACTGGTATTGGTGTGTCTATGGTTTCGAGAATGGGAGTCTGTATTTTATAGTGGGTGTATGAAAGGTTATATTAGGGTGTGAGGAGATGCATCAGATATTAAGTGGATGATGTCATCAGTGATGTCATTTGAGATGTCATCAGTGATGTCATCAGTGATGTCACTGACCATGTCATGAGTGATGTAAAATGTGATGCCATCAGCAGTGCATTGCGGGGGCGCAAGTTATAGTTAGCTCAACTAACTATAATGGCCGAATTTCTCTGGTTTTGTATGAGTGAAATGTCCAACTAACTATAACGTCCCTGAAACCTGTGGTTTGTTCAGTAAATATCAAAGGTTTTTTAAATGCTAATTTCTAACTATAATGTCCCTGAAACCTGTATTTTTTTCAGTGAATTTCTAAGGTTTTTTAAATGCAAATTTCTAACTATAATGTCCCTGAAACCTATGGTTTTTTCAGTGAATTTCAAAGGTTTTTTAAATGCTAATTTGTAAGTATAATGTCCAAAAAATACTTTATCTTAGTTTTTTAATTCTTATAAAAATAATGTCATGTTTTCTCTTTTCTAAAATATAAATATCCATTTTTTTTTTTTTTAAAGTGGTTTCGCGTACCGATGGTGTACCTGTCTCGGTGGGTGCGCGAATCCAAGAATTTTGCCGCCATATTGGTTGTCGAGTAGGATGCGCGTTTGGTATGCGACGGGTGCGCTGTTCTCGGCCCCGCGTAACGTCACGTACGTATTTCCGGGAGTCGCACCGAGTGCGCGAATCCATCACAAATCTTTAAGTTTTAAAAGTATATGTATATAACTTTATTATATATATTATACCAAGACATTATTTAAGATAATTGTAAATATCATATATTTGTAACTGGAATAAAGATATATTATTGTTAAATATATTTTTCGGGAATCGCGCTGGGTGCGCGCCGGTTGCGCGCCGGGTGCGCGAATCCCATGTGACTTCAAAAGAAACCATTTCATTGGTTAAGAATCTTTTGATTCTAGAACTTGAAGGACCCCACCCATTTTTTCTCATTCCTTCAAGAGCATCTTAGCAGACACACCTGTTGTCTTCTGCTCCTCTTGCTTGCCTTTTTTGGGTGTTTTTTTTTAGAGAACTGAAAATGGCAGCTGGTGATGCACCTGTACAGCTTCCCCCTGAAGAGGAAGAAGACCTGGAGGAACCTGTAAAGAAACAATACGAAAGTGTCGTTTGGGCATTTTTCTCTATTCCACCAGAAGAAAAAAAGGTAAATGCCAGGAAAGTTACGTGCACTATTTGTCAGAATGTCCTCTCACGAGGTTCTGATAAAAAATATTCCTGTGGGACGTCGTCGATGTTGAAACATCTACAAACAATGCATCCTCGACGTCTAGCTAAGGAACAACTTAGACGGCAACAAGAGAAGCAAGGAAGTGACAACAACGCTGCTGGACCTAGCACATCAAGTGCTTCAACTTCATCTTCTTCCCTGACTTCGCTTGAGTGGAGCAGCGTTGCATAAAATGCAAAAAACTCTCTCTTTTGGTGAACAATCACTGGATGCTGTTCTGGTTGCTATTAGAAACCACCAGTGTTATTTTTTTTCTATGCAATGAGTTTATAATTGCATATTTTTTTCAACATGTTCACTGTTGGTTCTGTTTATTTTTTCTTTTTTTTTTTAAAAACACCAAAAGAATTAAAAAAAGGGTTAAAAAAAAACAAAAAAAATATAAAACAAAAAAAGAATGGTTCTTTTTAGAACCTCCTAATTGGTTGTTCTATGAATGACTGCTATGGTAATATCTGAATCATTGTATGAGTGAATAAATACTGTCTCAGTGAATGAATGAATGCAGCATTATTGCCTGAGTCATTGAATGAGTGCATGGATAGTGTTTGAGGGAATGAATGAGTGCAGTAGTAGTCCCTGACTGATTGCATGAGTGTATAGGTAGTGCCTGACTTATTGCATGAGTGAATGTATAGTGCCTGGATGACTGGAGGAGTGGAAGGATAGCACCTGGGTTATTCCATGAGTGCATAAGTAGTGCCTGGGTGATTGCATGACTGCAAGGGTAGTGCCTGAGTGATTGAAGGAGTACATGGACAAGGCCAGGGTGATTGCATGAATACAGTGATAATGTTTGGGTGAATGAAGGAGTGCATGGGTAGTGCCTGAGTGATTAGATGAGTGTATAGGTAGTGCCTTGGTGATTTTATAAGTGCATGGGTAGTGGCTGAGTGATTGGAGAAGTGCATGGATAGTACCTGGATGACTGAAAGACTGCAAGGGTAGTGCCTGGGTTATTCCGTGAATGTATAAGTAGTGCCTGGGTGATTGCATGAGTGCAGGGGTAGTGCGTGGATAATTGTAAGACTGCATGGGTAGTGTTTGAATGATTGCATGAGTGCTGCAGAACTGCCTGAGCACATGTATGACTGCATGGGCACTGCCTGAGTGATTGAAGGAGTATATGGGTAATGCCTGGGTGCATTTAAGAGTGTGTGGGTAGTGCCTGGGTGCATGTAGGACTGCATGGGTAGTTCCTGGGTGATTGGAGGAGTGCATGAGTAGTACCTGGGTGACTGCATGAGTGCAGGCGTAGTGCCTGGATGATTGGAAGACTGCATGGGTAGTGCTTGGGTGATTGTATGAGTGCCGCAGAAGTGCCTGAGTGCATGTAGGAGTGCATGGATAATGCCTGAGTGATTGCATAAGTGCAGGGGTAATGTATGGGTGATTGGAGAAGTGCATGAGCACTGCCTGAGTGATTGAAGGAGTGCATGGGTAATGCCTGGGTGATTGTATGGATGCAGGGATAATGTCTGGGTGAATGGAGGAGTGCATGGGCAGTGACTGAGTGATTAGATGAGTGTATAGGCAGTACCTTGGTGATTTTATAAGTGCATAGGTAGTGGCTGGGTGATTGGAGGAGTGCATGGATAGTGCGAGAATGACTGGAGGAGTGGAAGGGTAGTGGCTGGGTTATTTCATGAGTGCATAAGTAGTGCCTGGGTGATTGCGTGTCTGCAGGGGTAGTGCCTGAGTGATTGAAGGAGTGCATGGGTAATGCCTGTGTGATTGTATGAGTGCAGGGGTAATGTCTGGGTGATTGAAGGAGTCTATGGGTAATGCCTGGGTGCATGGAAGAGTGCATGAGTAGTGTGTGGGTGCATGTAGGACTGTCTGGGTAGTTCCTGGTGATTGGAGGAGTGCATGAGTAGTAGCAGGGTGATTGCATGAGTGCAGAAGAAGTGCGTGGATGATTGGAAGATTGCATGGGTAGTGCTTGGTTGATTGCATGAGTGCTGCAGAAGTGCCTGAGCACATGTATGACTGCATTGGCACTGCCTGAGTGATTAAAGTAGTGCATAGGTAATGCCTGGGTGATTGTATGAATACAGGGATAATGTCTGGGTGATTGGAGGAGTGCATGGATAGTGCGAGAATGACTGGAGGAGTGGAAGGGTAGTGCCTGGGTTATTTCATGAGTGCATAAGTAGTGCCTGGGTGATTGCGTGACTGCAGGGGTAGTGCCTGAGTGATTGAAGGAGTGCATGGGTAACGCCTGTGTGATTGAATGAGTGCAGGGGTAATGTCTGGGTGATTGAAGTAGTGCATGGGTAATGCCTGGGTGATTGTATGAATACAGGGATAATGTCTGGGTGAATGAAAGAGTGCATGGGCAGTGCCTGAGTGATTAGATGAGTGTATAGGTAGTGCCTTGGTGATTTTATAAGTGCATGGGTAGTGGCTGAGTGATTGGAGGAGTGCATGGTTAGTGTCAGGATGACTGGAGGAGTGCAAGAGTAGTGCCTGGGTTATTGCATGAGTGCATAAGTAGTGCCTGGATGATTGCATGGCTGCAGGGGTAGTGCCTGAGTGATTGAAGGAGTGCATGGCTAATGTCTGTGTGATTGTATGAGTGCAGGGGTAATGTCTGGGTGATTGAAGGAGTGCATGGGTAATACCTGGATGCATGGAAGAGTGCATGGTTAGTGCCTGACTGTATGTAGGACTGCCTGGGTAGTTCCTGGGTGATTGGAGGAGTGCATGAGTAGTAGCAGGGTGATTGCATGAGTGCAGGAGTAGTGCGTGGATGATTGGAATACTGCATGGGTAGTGCTTGGGTGATTGGAAGAGTACATAGGTAGTCTCTGGGTGATATTATAAGTATATGGATTCAGGTTAGGTGAATGGAGATATGCTTTGATGGTGCATGGGTGATGGCAGGAGTGTGAGAATAGTCTCTAATTATATTGATCAGTTCATGGGTAGTATTTGAAAAAATGGATCAGTGCAATAAAAATGACGGTAAACATTACTTCATATTATTATGCTTATTACATTATTTCATCTTACCTTCTTTATTAAAATACATACCAAACTCAGTGAAACTATTTTACAGTTGTTTTGTTGCAAACTGAATTTAGAATCTTTTCAAGGTTTACTATTACTTTCTGTAATAAAAAAGAAGGAAAACTGTTATTACATATAATATTATGGTTTGTAGAACACAACATAATTTTACAATTACATAACATATTCAGTTTCCCTTTTTTGCTGTTCTCAGATTCTATTGAATTTCACCATACACAGTGATTTCAATGTAGATCATCATATAACAGGGGAAAAAAATACAATCAATGAGATTGTTAAAAAAAAACAATCTGCGTCGAACATATTTACAACAAATTCAACTATCTGTTTACCTATCTACAGTTTCTAAAATACATTCTTCAACTATATTAAATTATTTATTTCTCTGAAGTACATTTTCTAAAATATACACTCTCATTTACATCGCGTATAATATAAAGATCAAGTGTATAAACTAGTTCCTTCAAACACAATTTTGCAAATGCAATATGAAATACCACGAACAATAATCCAAACAGTAATTGTTCACATCTTCCCAATAGACAGAATAATGTTTCCAAATCCATTTGCATTGAAAATATCCAAAATAAACTCATTAATTCGTGTTTACATCTTCCCAATAGGCCGAATGATGTTTTCAAAATTTTGGCATCAAAAATATCAGATATGAATTTGGTAATTCGTAAGGCATCCTACATTTGAATTCCAAATGGGCATCATTGCAATGTGTCCATCCTTTATTGCACTTTAAATACACAGTATAGTGTCCAGGTGTTGTAGTAGGTCCATCATGGAAAATAATAGCCACTGCTTTAAAAGTTCTTCCTGAAATTGACACTTGACTTGCCACAAAATTTTAAATTTTAGTTTCCAATTTTCTTCCATTTGCTCTACAACATTGAAGCATTAATATGACATATTTTCCAAATCTTTCTATATATAATGTTGAGAACATTTCTGATTTACAATGAGAGCATTTCATATCTTGATTAGCTCTTTTTACTAATTTGTTAAAAGACACTGATTTACAATCTGGTATTGTCAAATATATGAATCGTTCAGTGTCTATTTCAGTGGTAGAAGAAAATGAACACTCTTCACATTTATGATCCCATCTGTAACTTAGTCCAAACAAATTTTCAATTTCTATTCCTTCATCTTCAAATACTGCAAGTATAAACATAAGAAATTCTTGTGCATCTTGTTGTATATTCAGTGTAAATTGCGAAGAACCAGTACATATATCCCAAAAATGCCGAATGCCAGAAGCAGTATGTATTTTACTTCTATCAGTTACCAACTTTTGAAAAATATAATGTAATAAAAAACATAATCTTTTTCTCGATTTTCCATAATTTCGTGATGTAGATCTTCTAGGTAAAAGACAACATTCACAATTACATTTGCATAGCAGTTGATACCTGTACTATTTTCTAACTGGTATCCTACAATATCATCAACAGTGTCCATTTTCATTTTCTTTGCAGCTTCATCATTTTCTTGAATTGTTTTCTTTTTTGAATCTCACTAGAATGTTTCTCATATTTCCGTTTTGGACATACTACACGTTTCTTATATATGGGATATTCACCTAAGTTAGGAGCATACAGTCTTCTTAACTGATTATACTCTCTTACACAATTTGCATCAGCACTAACCTTTTTCTCATCAAAATCAATCAAATACAAACCAGATAATGTTCTTACTCAAGACAATGCAACGTATGCCATGCCCTCTTTAAACACTGTACTTCCAATATTTACCAAAGCACTGTCTACACTTAGACCTTGAGATTTATGAATGGTCACTGCATATGCTAAAGAAAGAGGAAACTGTTTTCTACGAACATACAAGTCTTTTACAAGCAAAAAACGAACAGCCCAACGTCCAATCTGTTTTACCTCTTCAATCTGATCAAATTTAATCTTCAAAAATTCAATTCCATCTCTCTTCTGATAATTAACAAAATCAACAGATTTTCCCAATGCTCCATTTACTAAACCTTTTTCTACATCCAAATTACGCCGTAATATTACCCGACAGTTTACACATACATATAAAGTCTTTTCTAAACCAGCAGTCTTAGATACAGATTTCTCCAAAGAATCCAATTTTGACTGTAATTTCTCTGAGAGAAGAATAGTAACTCCTTGGTGTTCCATTTTATCAATGGCTTCCATTTTCACTATTGGTTGTCTCTCCAGTTTCAAAAGTTCTTGACTGACTGTAGAACACTCTTGCAGTGTTGGCATTAGGCAAACTATAGAGTTCTTTTCTCCAATTGTTTTGTACATTATTTCAGGTGCAATATTTTCATTTGGAAACAAGTTTGTTAGTAGCCGACTTTGTAAAGCTTCTTTACCATGTTTTGTCAAAACACCAATTCTAATATCTTGAAGAATGTTTCCATAATGTTCATCACTTGCTTGTCGCATATTCTTAATAAGTTCTTTATATTCAAAATGAGACCAAATGTTCACATTTCCAATACTTCCCAAAGATTTCCTAGTGTCTTCATGGACAAGTGTTTTAAAAACTGGTTGCCCTTTCACAGGAGTAGGTTGTAGTAGATCGCCGAATACAATTACATGTTTTCCTCCAAACAGAACATCATAATCTGTTTTTAAAATCTGTTGCATTCTTAAATGTACAAGGGCAAGCATTAAGTTTGAGACCATGCTCACCTCATCATTGATTAGAAGTTTCATTTTCTTCAGTACTCTTGAAACTTCTTAACAAGCTTCTCCAGACAGCTTGTGATATTCCAATTTATTTTCATGTTCAAGTGGTAGCATGAGTAATCGATGTAATGTAATCCCTTTAATATTGTGTGCAGCTAACCCAGTTGGAGTGGTTACAACACAAGATAAATGTGATTCAGTGGTTTTCTGTAGATAACTGGTCAAAACTGTAATTAAAAAACGTTTTCCTGTTCCAGCTTGCCCACTGATATACTTTCGAATAAGTTTAAATGATGTGCCTTGGTATTTTCTTTTTCATGCAGTAAACAATGCTGTATCCGTTGTGTCACTTGCTAATATATTTCTTTTTGTTCAATATTTAGTTGTTCTTCCAAGTTTCCCAACTCAATAATGTCCTGTTGTGCTTGTTGCATTGCTGTTTCTACTTCATTCATGGCTGTTGCTTCCTCATTTTCAAGAATTGGTTGTCCTAATGGATCTTGACTTAGTGGAGCAGAACTTTGACTATCTTGAGAACTGTCTCTAGCTATTTCAGCTGCAATAGTAGTTCCTTGTTCAATCTCTTCATTTAACATTTGTAGATAATTTGGAAAAATTGTGCATTGAATGCTATCTTTATATGCATTAAAAGAATCTTCATAGCAGTCAAAATCTCCAAGTAATTCCATTTCACTACGCCAAGGCTTGAAACGTTGCAGAAGTGCTAAATAGAAAAATTCCCTTTTATCTGGAGATTCGCAACTGAGTTTTCTGTGGTTAAGATTTCCTTTGGCATGTTTTACCAAACATCCTTCACATCGAATTACTGCATATTTTTCTTCATTTATATTTTCTGTAACATTTCACTTAAAGCTGTAATGTTGCAGTACTTCACAGAGACATATGTTTTCCAGATGGGGACTTCTTTTAGGATAGTACGTTTCCAACATATTCGTTTTAACAATATCTGTACTTTCTGGTTCATTCAATGCTAAGTATTCAATTTCTTGTACAGATTTCAATACTCGATTTTGTGTTGCAGCAAGACCTAGACTTACCCAAATGATTCCTCTTGACTTTGAATATAAACTTGCAGAGGTCAACCGATCCGAACATTCGTACGATCCAATCTCTCGATGGGAAATCATCTTCAAACTAAAGCTGTACAATTTGTTACTAAGAGTCTTCTCCTGTGAAATTTCTTCCCACATTTCTTTCAACTCCGTCTTTTCAGATTTGGTTATATATGATGTAACATAGCGAGCAACAGCAATCGAATTATCTGCAACATACTGGATATCCATATTTGCATTCCACATCGTCAAAATCACTGGATTGTAGTCATTAACATACTTTGAATCTTCAGTTCTTTTTATGTTGTAAGAATTCTTCGGAGATTTTCGAGTTATAGTATGCCTTACTGCTGACATGAAACTGTTGACTCTTCCTTTTGAAATTACTGGACGTGGGAATCCAAAATGACATTTTGTATAAAAGTTTCCCTTTGACTTGTATTTCCGTCGACAATATTTCGCACATCGATGACTTTGAAACCGTAAAACTTGCTGTCTCAAGTTGTGTTCTCCTCCTTCTTTTGGTATGGCACAGGTAACATATTTTTCAATGAAAGACAAAACACTTTCATCAGTATCAGTTCCAAACTGTGGTGCATTCTTGATCCATAACAGCATGTGACTATGAGGTGCACCTCTGGCTTGGTACTCCTTTCTCCAAAAGAAATCAATAACTTCTCCAAGAGGTGGATTATTTGTATTGCAGATAAAAGACATCATAGCTTGAAACCTCTGATTAAAATATCTGCACACATTTACAGGATCCAAGGAACACAGTTCTCCAGCTGTCTTCAATTCAATGTTTTTTACATTTGAATTTGCTTCTCGTAGAAATTCAAGTAAATTGTCCCATGCGTACTCAGCACAGCTAAGCGTAACAAACCACGTAGGGGTTCCTAAGTTCCTTAGCATACATTTAAGTTCTCCGTGACGACGATACCAATACTCATTAGTACCACATTGACACGCCATTAAATTAATTAACTGAGATTCCAAATGATCGTCTCTTTGTTGAACTTTGTCCAAAAATTCCTTTGCAGAAACATGTTTAAGATGAACTCCTGTTTTTAATATGTGGTTCACTGTATATGAAAGTCCAGACAAGTCACTTTCAAACAGAAGATGAAATAAATATGGAACACACTGACGAAATCTTGGATCTTCTGAGTACAATCTTGTTGTAAGATATTCTGAAGCTGGAATCTGCATAGGTCGTTCATCATATCGACCACCTTTTCCAGTGGGGAAGAGCTGTGGAAAACAACGAGCTTCCAAACTTTTTTCCCATACACTCATGGGAGTTCTCTTCGCTTTCTTCATTTGGAATAATTCAATAGTGTTTCCTATCACTTCTTTTGAATGTAAAAGATGTATACTATAATGTTCATAAATTTCTTCACTCCTGAAGTCGTCCACTTTTTCTATTGGGCCAGTTGAAATTTCTCTATCATCTTCTAAAGATATTTCTTGTTCTTCGACATATACATTTTTATAATAAATATTGTTTTGTACAAGATATAACGTAGCCTTTTGAAGTTTGGTGACATCTACTAACTCTTGCCATATTTTCCGACTCTTTGTTGGTACACCATTAACTAGAATAACTACAGGTTCACTTTCCTCTCTCTCTACACCAACAGTTTCAATATTTTTCTTAAAATCTAAAAGTAAATACACAACTCTTCCTTTTAAACCTCTTTGTAAATCTGTTGGAGGCAGCTTACCTGTTTTAGGCTCCATACGAACTATAGCCTGAAACGGGTGCACAGATTGAATAAGAATGGACTCATACGTATTTATATCTACCAGTTCCGGAGGAATAGCTACCAACTCTAGGTTATTAGGTACTGCTCTAACTGGCATTTTGTTCTCTTCTAATTTGTTGTAACAATATTTACAAATACGTTGATCACTACCCAACTCAAAACGACCTTCCACCAACAAATAAGCACCAAATTGCTCCCACTTATCATTGTTTTCCTTTTCACTTTTTAAATATATATTAACATTCCTAGTTTGAGTTCTATAGTGAGTACGTCGACAACAAATACAAATATAGTTTGGTTTTTCACAACAAACTACCTTAAACTTTGCAATTTCTTCTGCAAACTTCTCAGTAGTACTATCTTCCACCTCTTCTTCAACACCTACACTTATCAAACTCTCACTTTCTGTGCACTCCTCTTGAGGACCAAAGAAACAAAACTATATATCATCAGAAACTTTTTTCACATCCAATACTGAACCATGCAAAAGAGCTGTGTTTATTTCACTTAAAGATAATGCAGGACTTTTTACATAGTACAATCTTCTTACTAACTTTCGCATTTCTGAATGATGTACTGCTAACATTCTTAAATGATGAAAAGTACTTCTACACACTTTTCTAGAAAGACAAGCCAAAGAATGACCTTGCAAGCCAGTATATTTTCTCACTTTACAAGGATCTAGTCCTTGCAATATCTTAATCTTCTGTTTAACACTTTTATTACCATAATCTCGTAAGAAATTTCATAATATATCAATAGATTCCTGTCCTATACTACAAATACTACTCCAATCCCACTTATACACTGGAGCTTGTGTACGTCTCTCTTGAACTTCTTCAGCTATTACTTCTTCCACATTTCTAGGAACCATCTTTTCTTTTTCAATTGGACAACCGTTTTTAACCTCATAACAACGACCTCTGGTATCAACTGCATGAACTAATGTATTTTGTTGAAAATAGCTTACTTCATTAAAAAAAGGTTCAGTACTAGAAGTGTGCTTCCATTCACCCAAACATTTTTTGCAGAAGTTAGTTCTATTAACCAGTCTTTTTCTTTTCCTTTTCTCCTTGAAAAAGTGCATTGTTTTATTCAATGTTTTTATTCTCTTCATTACTAATATAAACAATTTTCTTTTCAATTCAAAAGCCTTTTCGACTACACATTCAATCTGTTCTTTCTTCTTGTAAAATGCAGATCTTCTTTTATATTTTTTGAAATCTTTCAATAAATTTTGAAGTACTCTACTTTTATACATTCTCTTCCTAATGTCTTTATGTTCTTTCATCCTATTTTCAACATGGATTGTTTTCCTATAACCTGATTTTGCATTAATTTGTCCTTTTTTCGTTTGCTTCTGACTGCTTGTAGTACTTTTCTTTCTCTTTTCCCCATTTTGAAAATCGATTACATTATTTAAAACGCTTTTAACAAATTCTTTCGTTCTCTTACCAGAAGACCTTTTCTTCAACGTCGCATGTTGTACTTCATCTAATTTCTGCTTTTCTCTCGCCTTTAAATAGTTCTGTTTTCTTTGTTGTCTTTTCTTTTTAACTTTTCTTGCCATATTGAATATTTCTTAATAATTATGGAGAATATCTAAAAAAGAGTAAAGTTTATTATCTTTCTAAAAATTATTTAATATTATTAAAATAATTTTATACAAATATTATCATCTTTGAATAAAAAATACATTGAGTAGAGGCTACATGAATAGATGAGTGCAACAGTAGGACCTGGGTGATTCTACAACTGCAAGGGTAGTACATAACTAGTGCTTGGGTGATTGCATCACTGAAGGGGCAATATCTGGGGGATTACTGGAATACATAGCAAATGAGTGGGTGATTTTATAACTGCATGAGTACTGCTTACGCGATTGCAGGAGTACTCAAGGAATGCCTGGGTGATTGGAGGAGTGGAAAGGTAGTGCCTGGGTGATTTTATAAGTATATGTGTACTGGCTGAGTGATTACATAAGTACAAGGGTAGTGTGTACGTAATTGAAAGAGTACAAGGGTAGAGCCTGAGAGATTATATAAATTCATGAGTAGTGGCTGGGTGATTGAAAGAGTGCATGGGTAATACCTGGGTGATAGATAGCATGAGTGCATAGGTAGTGCCTGGGTGATTTTATGACTGCAGCGGTAATGCCTAGGTGATTGCAACAGTGCATATGTTGTGACTGGATCATTGGAAAACTGCATAGGTAATACTTGACTGTTTTTATAACTGCATGAGTGTTGGGCCTAGCCAAATATAAAGCAGCAGACTATTACATGACTCAACCATAAGTCTCTCCATATTGTTAAAAGCATGCATACATATGTCTCTACCTTTTCAAATCATCATCATATCTAAAAGAAATATATATACAATATATCTGGAATATAGTGAAACCTAGAAACTGAGACATGTAATAGATTTGCTTGAGTGAATGCATAACTCCACGCGTAGTACTTGGGTGATTGTATGACTCCAAAAGTAGTTGCTCAGTAACTGCAGGAGAAGATGTATAGTGACTGCCTAATTCATAAGTGCACACATAGAGGTTGAGTGCATGGATAAGTGTATAAATAGCACCTGAAGGCATAGATGAGTCACTGAGTAGTGCCTAGCTGAATAGATGAGTTCAACAGTAGAACCTGGGTGATTCTATGACTCCAAGGTTAGTTACCTGGGTTATTACATGAGTGCATAGGTACAGCCTGCATGATTGCATGACTGCAGGGGTAGTACATAACTAGTGCCTGGTTGATTGCATGACTGCAGAGGTAATATCTGGGGGATTTTTGGAGTACAGAGGAAGTGAGTGGGTGATTTTATAAGTCCATGAGTACTGCCTGGGTGATTACAGAAGTACTAAGATACTGCCTGAGTGATTACAGGAGTGCAAAGGAAGTGCCTGGGTGATTTTATAAGTGCATGAGTACTGGCTGAGTGATTACATGAGTACAAGAGTAGTGTGTCCGTGAACGAGTGAAAGGATAGTGCGTGGGTGATTTAAGCACTGTATAGCCAATACATTGGAGGTTGCATGAGTACAGGGGTAACATCTGGGGAATTAAAGAACTACATAGGTAACACCTAGGTGATTGCATTACTACAGGGGTAATATCTGGGGATTTATATGACTACATAGAAAGTCATTGGGTGATTTTATAAGTGCATGGGTACTTCTTGGGTGATTGCAGCACTACTGAGGTAGTGCCTGAGTGAATAAAGGAGTGCAAAGGTAGTGCCTGGGTGATTATATAACAAAATGACTACTGGCTGAATGATTACATAAGTACAAGTGTAGTACCTCCGTGATAGAAGGAATGCAACGTTAGTGCCTGAGTGATTATATAAGTACATGAGTAGTGGCTACATGATTCAAAGAGTGCATGGGTAATACCTTGGTGATTGCATGAGTGTATAGGTAGTGCCTGTATGTTTGCATGAGTGCAGGAGTAATGCCTGAGTGATTACAGCAGTGCATATGTAGTGACTGGATCATTGGAAGACTGCATGGGTAGTACCTGGCTGTTTTTATAACTGCATGAGTGTTGGGCCTAGCCAAATATAAAGCAGGAGACTATTACATGACTCAACCATAAGTCTCTCCATATTGTTAAAAGCATGCATACAAATGTCTCTACCTTTTCAAATCATCAACATATCTAAAAGAAATATATATACAATATATATGGAATATAGTGAAACCTAGAAACTGAGACATGTAATAGATCTGCTTGAGTGAATGCATAACTCCATGCGTAGTGCTTGGGTGATTGTATGATTCCAAAGGCAGTTGCTGGGTAATTGCAGGAGAAGATAGATAGTGACTGGCTAATTGCATGAGTGCACTCATAAACATTGAGTGCATGGATAAGTATATGAATAGCACCTAAAAGTATAGATGACTCATTGAGTAGTACCTGGGATATTACATGAGCGCATAGGTACACCCTGCATGATTGCATGACTGCAGGGGTAGTACATAACTAGTGCCTAGGTGATTGCATGTCTGCAGAGGTAATATCTGGGGGATTACTGGAGTACATAAGAAGTGAGTGGGTCATTTTATAAGTCCATGAGCACTGCCTGGATCATTATAGAAGTACTAAGGTACTGCCTGAGTGATTACAGAAGTGCAAAGGTAGTGCCTGAGTGATTTTATAAGTGCATGAGTACTGATAGAGGGATTACATAAGTACAAGAGTAGTGCGTGTGTGATTGAAAGACTACAAGGATAGTGCCTGGGTGATTGAAGCACTGTATAGCTAATGCATTGGTGATTGCATGAGTACAGAAGTAACGTCTGGAGAATTAAAGGAGTACATAAGTAACACCTGGGTGATTGCATTACTACAGGGGTAATATCTGGGGATTTACATGACTACATAGAAAGTCACTGGGTGATTTTATAAGTGCATGGGTACTTCTTGGGTGATTGCAGCACTACTGAGGTAGTGCCTGAGTGAATAAAGGACTGCAAAGGTAGTGCCTGGGTGATTTAATAACACCATGACTACTGGCTGAGTGATAACATAAGTACAAGGGTAGTGCCTCCGTGATAGAAGGAATGCAACGTTAGTGCCTGCGTGATTATATAGCTACATGAGTACTGGCTACATGATTCTATAAGCACATGGGAAATAACTTGGTGATTGCATGAGTGTATCGGTAGTGCATGTATGTTGGCATGAGTGCAGGAGTAATGCCTGAGTGATTACAGCAGTGCATATGTAGTGACTGGATCATTGGAAGACTGCATGGGTAGTACCTGGCTGTTTTTATAACTGCATGAGTGTTGGGCCTAGCCAAATATAAAGCAGCAGACTATTACATGACTCAACCATAAGTCTCTCCATATTGTTAAAAGCATGCATACATATGTCCCTACCTTTTCAAATCTCCATCATATTTAAAAGAAATATATATACAATATTTCTGGAGTATAGTGAAACCTAGAGACTGAGACATGTAATAGATCTGCTTGAGTGATTGCATAACTCCATGTGTAGTGCTTGGCTGATTGTATGACTCCAAAAGTAGTCGCTGGGTAACTGCAGAAGAAGATGGATAGTGACTGGATAATTCCATGAGTGCACACATAAAGGTTGAGTGCATGGATAAGTGTATAAATAGCACTTGAAGGCATAGATGAGTCACTGAGTAGTACCTACATTAATAGATGAGTGCAACAGTACCGCCTGAGTGATTCTATGATTGCAAGGGTAATACCTGGTTTATTAAATGAGTGCATAGGCACAGCCTGCATGATTGTATGACAGCAGGGGTAGTACATAACTAGTGCCTGCATGATTCCATGACTACAGGGGTAATATCTGGAGAATTTGTGGAGTACGTAGGAAGTGAGTGGGTAATTTTATAAGTCCATGAGTACTGCCTGGGTGATTACAGACGTACTGAGATACTGCCTGAGTGATTACAGGAGTGCAAAGGTAGTGCCTGGGTGATTTTATAAGTGCATGAGTACTGGCTGAGTGATTACATAAGTACAAGAGTAGTGCATGCATGATTGAAATAGTGAAAGGATAGTGCCTGACTGATTGAAGCACTGTATAGCTAATGTATTGTTGATTGCATGAGTACAGGAGTAACGTCTGGGGAATTAAATTACTACATAGGTAACACCTGGGTGATTGCATGACTACAGGGGTAATATCTGGGGATTTACATGACTACATAGAAAGTAACTGGGTGATTTTATAAGTCCATGGGTACTTCTTGGGTAAATGCAGTACTACTGAGGTAGTGCCTGAGTGAATAAAGGAGTGCAAAGGTAGTGCCTGCGTGATTATATGACAGCATGAGCACTGGCTGAGTGATTACATAAGTACAAGTGTAGTGCCTCCGTGATAGAAAGAATGGAACATTAGTGCCTGAGTGATTATATAAGTACATGAGTAGTGGCTACATGATTCAAAGAGTGCATGGGTAATACCTTGGTGATTGCATGAGTGTATAGGTAGTGCCTGTATGTTTGCATGAGTGCAGGAGTAATGCCTGAGTGATTATAGCAGTGCATATGTAGTGACTGGATCATTGGAAGACTGCATGGGTAGTACCTGGCTGTTTTTATAACTGCATGAGTGTTGGGCCTAGCCAAATATAAAGCAGCAGACTATTACATGGCTCAACCATAAGTCTCTCCATATTGTTAAAAGCATGCATACATATGTCTCTACCTTTTCAAATCTTCATCATATCTAAAAGAAATATATATACAATATTTCTGGAGTATAGTGAAACCTAGAAACTGAGACATGTAATAGATCTGCTTGAGTGATTGCATAACTCCATGCGTAGTGTTTGGCTGATTGTATGACTCCAAAAGTAGTCGCTGGGTAACTGCAGAAGAAGATGGATAGTGACTGGCTAATTCCATGAGTGCACACATAAAGGTTGAGTGCATGGATAAGTGTATAAATAGCACTTGAAGGCATAGATGAGTCACTGAGTAGTACCTACATGAATAGATGAGTGCAACAGTACCGCCTGAGTGATCCTATGACTGCAAGTGTAATACCTGGTTTATTAAATGAGTGCATAGGTACAACCTGCATGATTGCATGACAGCAGGGGTAGTAGATAACTAGTGCCTGCATAATTCCATGACTACAGGGGTAATATCTGGGGAATTTGTGGAGTACAGAGGAAGTGAGTGGGTAATTTTATAAGTCCATGAGTACTTTCTGGGTGATTACAGAAGTACTAGGGTACTGCCTGAGTGATTACAGGAGTGCAAAGGTAGTGCCTGGGTGATTTTATAAGTGCATGAGTACTGGCTGAGTGATTACATAAGTACAAGAGTAGTGAATGCGTGATTGAAAGAGTGAAAGGATAGTGCCTGACTGATTGAAGCACTGTATAGCTAATGTATTGTTGATTGCATGAGTACAGGGCTAACGTCTGGGGAATTAAATTACTACATAGGTAACACCTGGGTGACTGCATGACTACAGGGGTAATATCTGGGGATTTACATGACTACATAGAAAGTAACTGGGTGATTTTATAAGTGCATAGGTACTTCTTGGTGATTGCAGCACTACTGAGGTAGTGCCTGGGTGAATAAAGGAGTGCAAAGGTAGTGCCTGGGTGATTATATAACAGCATTACTACTGGCTGAGTGATTACAGAAGTGCAAAGGTAGTGCCTGAGTGATTTTATAAGTGCATGAGTACTGATAGAGGGATTACATAAGTACAAGAGTAGTGCGTGTGTGATTGAAAGACTGCAAGGATAGTTCCTGGGTGATTGAAGCACTGTATAGCTAATGTATTAGTGATTGCATGAGTACAGAGGTAACGTATAGAGAATTAAAGGAGTACATACGTAACACCTGGGTGATTGCATTACTACAGGGGTAATATCTGGGGATTTACATGACTACATAGAAAGTCACTGGGTGATTTTATAAGTGCATGGGTACTTCTTGGGTAAATGCAGTACTACTGAGGTAGTGCCTGAGTGAATAAAGGAGTGCAAAGGTAGTGCCTGGGTGATTATATGACAGCATGAGCACTGGCTGAGTGATTGCATAAGTACAAGTGTAGTGCCTCCGTGATAGAAAGAATGCAACATTAGTGCCTGAGTGATTATATAAGTACATGAGTAGTGGCTACATGATTCAAAGAGTGCATGGGTAATACCTTGGTGATTGCATGAGTGTATAGGTAGTGCCTGTATGTTTGCATGAGTGCAGGAGTAATGCCTGAGTGATTACAGCAGTGCATATGTAGTGACTAGATCATTGGAAGACTGCATGGGTAGTACCTGGCTGTTTTTATAACTGCATGAGTGTTGGGCCTAGCCAAATATAAAGCAGCAGACTATTACATGACTCAACCATAAGTCTCTCCATATCGTTAAAAGCATGCATACATATGTCTCTACCTTTTCAAATCTTCATCATATCTAAAAGAAATATATATACAATATTTCTGGAGTATAGTGAAACCTAGAGACTGAGACATGTAATAGATCTGCTTGAGTGATTGCATAACTCCATGAGTAGTGCTTGGCTGATTGTATGACTCCAAAAGTAGTCGCTGGGTAACTGCAGAAGAAGATGGATAATGACTGGCTGATTCCATGAGTGCACACATAAAGGTTGAGTGCATGGATAAGTGTATAAATAGCACTTGAAGGCATAGATGAGTCACTGAGTAGTACCTAGGTGAATAGATGAGTGCAACAGTACCGCCTGAGTGATTCTATGACTGCAAGGGTAATACCTGGTTTATTAAATGAGTGCATAGGTACAGCCTGCATGATTGCATGACAGCAGGGGTAGTACATAACTAGTTCCTGCATGATTCCATGACTACAGGGTTAATATCTGTGGAATTTGTGGAGTACAGAGGAAGTGAGTGGGTAATTTTATAAGTCCATGAGTACTTTCTGGGTGATTACAGAAGTACTAGGATACTGCCTGAGTGATTACAGGAGTGCAAAGGTAGTGCCTGGGTGATTTTATAAGTGCATGAGTACTGGCTGAGTGATTACATAAGTACAAGAGTAGTGAATGCGTGATTGAAAGAGTGAAAGGATAGTGCCTGACTGATTGAAGCACTGTATAGCTAATGTATGGTTGATTGCATGAGTACAGGGCTAACGTCTGGGGAATTAAATTACTACATAGGTAACACCTGGGTGATTGCATGACTACAGGGGTAATATCTGGGGATTTACATGACTACATAGAAAGTCATTGGGTGATTTTATAAGTGCATAGGTACTTCTTGGGTGATTGCAGCACTACTGAGGTAGTGCCTGGGTGAATAAAGGAGTGCAAAGGTAGTACCTGGGTGATTATATAACAGCATGACTACTGGATGAGTGATTACAGAAGTGCAAAGGTAGTGCATGAGTGATTTTATAAGTGCATGAGTACTGATAGAGGGATTACATAAGTACAAGAGTAGTGTGTGTGTGATTGAAAGACTGCAAGAATAGTTCCTGGGTGATTGAAGCACTGTATAGCTAATGCATTAGTGATTGCATGAGTACAGAGGTAACGTCTAGAGAATTAAAGGAGTACATACGTAACACCTGGGTGAGTGCCTCCGTGATAGAAGCAATGCAACGTTAGTGCCTGAGTGATTATATAACTACATGAGTACTGGCTACATGATTCTAAAAGCACATGGGTAATACCTTGGTGATTGCATGAGTGTATAGTTAGTGCCTGTATGTTTGCATGAGTGCAGGAATAATGCCTGAGTGATTACAGCAGTGCATATGTAGTGACTGGATCATTGGAAGACTGCATGGGTAGTACCTGGCTGTTTTTATAACTGCATGAGTGTTGGGCCTAGCCAAATATAAAGCAGCAGACTATTACATGACTCAACCATAAGTCTCTCCATATTGTTAAAAGCATGCATACAAATGTCTCTACATTTTCAAATCAACATCATATCTAAAAGAAATATGTATACAATATTTCTGGAATATAGTGAAACTTACAACTGAAACATGTAATAGATCTGCTTGAGTGATTGCATAATTCCATGGGTAGTGCTTGGGTGATTGTATGACTGAAAAGGTAGTCGCTGGGTAATTGCAGGAGAAGATGGATAATGATTGGCTAATTACATGAGTACACACATAAAGGTTCAGTGCATGGATAAGTGTATAAATAGCACTTGAAGGCATAGATGAGTCACTGAGTAGTACCTACGTGAATAGATGAGTGCAACAGTACCACCTGAGAGATTCTATGACTGCAGGGGTAATACCTGGTTTATTAAATAAGTGCATAGGCACAGCCTGCATGATTGTATGACAGCAGGGGTAGTACATAACTAGTGCCTGCATGATTCCATGACTACAGGGGTAATATCTGGAGAATTTGTGGAGTACGTAGGAAGTGAGTGGATAATTTTATAAGTCCATGAGTACTGCCTGGGTGATTACAGACGTACTGAGATACTGCCTGAGTGATTACAGGAGTGCAAAGGTAGTGCCTGGGTGATTTTATAAGTGCATGAGTACTGGCTGAGTGATTACATAAGTACAAGAGTAGTGCATGCATGATTGAAATAGTGAAAGGATAGTGCCTGACTGATTGAAGCACTGTATAGCTAATGTATTGTTGATTGCATGAGTACAGGGGTAACGTCTGGGGAATTAAATTACTACATAGGTAACACCTGGGTGATTGCATAACTACAGGGGTAATATCTGGGGATTTACATGACTACATAGAAAGTAACTGGGTGATATTATAAGTCCATGGGTACTTCTTGGGTAAATGCAGTACTACTGAGGTAGTGCCTGAGTGAATAAAGGAGTGCAAAGGTAGTGCCTGCGTGATTATATGACAGCATGAGCACTGGCTGAGTGATTACATAAGTACAAGTGTAGTGCCTCCGTGATAGAAAGAATGGAACATTAGTGCCTGAGTGATTATATAAGTACATGAGTAGTGGCTACATGTATCAAAGAGTGCATGGGTAATACCTTGGTGATTGCATGAGTGTATAGGTAGTGCCTGTATGTTTGCATGAGTGCAGGAGTAATGCCTGAGTGATTACAGCAGTGCATATGTAGTGACTGGATCATTGGAAGACTGCATGGGTAGTACCTGGCTGTTTTTATAACTGCATGAGTTTTGGGCCTAGCCAAATATAAAGCAGCAGACTATTACATGGCTCAACCATAAGTCTCTCCATATTGTTAAAAGCATGCATACATATGTCTCTACCTTTTCAAATCTTCATCATATCTAAAAGAAATATATATACAATATTTCTGGAGTATAGTGAAACCTAGAGACTGAGACATGTAATAGATCTGCTTGAGTGATTGCATAACTCCATGTGTAGTGCTTGGCTGATTGTATGACTCCAAAAGTAGTCGCTGGGTAACTGCAGAAGAAGATGGATAGTGACTGGATAATTCCATGAGTGCACACATAAAGGTTGAGTGCATGGATAAGTGTATAAATAGCACTTGAAAGCATAGATGAGTCACTGAGTAGTACCTACATGAATAGATGAGTGCAACAGTACCGCCTGAGTGATCCTATGACTGCAAGTGTAATACCTGGTTTATTAAATGAGTGCATAGGTACAACCTGCATGATTGCATGACAGCAGGGGTAGTAGATAACTAGTGCCTGCATAATTCCATGACTACAGGGGTAATATCTGGGGAATTTGTGGAGTACAGAGGAAGTGAGTGGGTAATTTTATAAGTCCATGAGTACTTTCTGGGTGATTACAGAAGTACTAGGGTACTGCCTGAGTGATTACAGGAGTGCAAAGGTAGTGCCTGGGTGATTTTATAAGTGCATGAGTACTGGCTGAGTGATTACATAAGTACAAGAGTAGTGAATGCGTGATTGAAAGAGTGAAAGGATAGTGCCTGACTGATTGAAGCACTGTATAGCTAATGTATTGTTGATTGCATGAGTACAGGGCTAACGTCTGGGGAATTAAATTACTACATAGGTAACACCTGGGTGACTGCATGACTACAGGGGTAATATCTGGGGATTTACATGACTACATAGAAAGTAACTGGGTGATTTTATAAGTGCATGGGTACTTCTTGGGTGATTGCAGCACTACTGAGGTAGTGCCTGGGTGAATAAAGGAGTGCAAAGGTAGTGCCTGGGTGATTATATAACAGCATTACTACTGGCTGAGTGATTACAGAAGTGCAAAGGTAGTGCCTGAGTGATTTTATAAGTGCATGAGTACTGATAGAGGGATTACATAAGTACAAGAGTAGTGCGTGTGTGATTGAAAGACTGCAAGGATAGTTCCTGGGTGATTGAAGCACTGTATAGCTAATGTATTAGTGATTGCATGAGTACAGAGGTAACGTCTAGAGAATTAAAGGAGTACATACGTAACACCTGGGTGAGTGCCTCCGTGATAGAAGTCATGCAACGTTAGTGCCTGAGTGATTATATAACTACATGAGTACTGGCTACATGATTCTAAAAGCACATGGGTAATACCTTGGTGATTGCATGAGTGTATAGTTAGTGCCTGTATGTTTGCATGAGTGCAGGAATAATGCCTGAGTGATTACAGCAGTGCATATGTAGTGACTGGATCATTGGAAGACTGCATGGGTAGTACCTGGCTGTTTTTATAACTGCATGAGTGTTGGGCCTAGCCAAATATAAAGCAGCAGACTATTACATGACTCAACCATAAGTCTCTCCATATTGTTAAAAGCATGCATACAAATGTCTCTACATTTTCAAATCAACATCATATCTAAAAGAAATATGTATACAATATTTCTGGAATATAGTGAAACTTACAACTGAAACATGTAATAGATCTGCTTGAGTGATTGCATAATTCCATGGGTAGTGCTTGGGTGATTGTATGACTGCAAAGGTAGTCGCTGGGTAATTGCAGGAGAAGATGGATAATGATTGGCTAATTACATGAGTACACACATAAAGGTTCAGTGCATGGATAAGTGTATAAATAACACCTGAAGGCATAGATGAGTCACTAAGAAGTGCCTAGGTGAATAGATGAGTGCAACAGTAGGGCCTGGGTGATTTTATGACTGCAAGGGTGATGTGTGGGTTATTACATGACTGCATAGGTAGACACTGCATGATTCTATGACTTCAGCGGTAGTACATAACTAGTGCCTGGGTGATGCCATGACTACAGGAGTAATATCTGGGGGATTACTGGAGTACATAGCAAGTGAGTAGGTGATTTTATAAGTGCAAGCGATCTGGCTAAGTGATTGGAGGAGTGCATAGATCCTGAAAAGGTAATTGGAGGAGTGCAAAGGTATTGCCTGGATGATTGAACCACTGTATATCTAATTCATTGGCGATTGCATCAGTTCAGTGGTAATATCTGGGGTACTACAGGAATACATAGAAAGTGCCTGGGTGATTTTATAAGTGCATCAGTACTGCCTGGGTGATTAGAGCAATACTGTGGTAGTGCCTCAGTGATTGCAAAAGTGTAAAGGTAGTGCCTTGGTGATTTTATAAGTGCATAGGCACTGTTTAAGTGATTGGAGGAGTGCATAGATCCTGACAGGGTGATTGGAGGAGTGCAAGGGTAGTGCCTCCGTGATTAAACCTGTGTATAGCTAACACAATTATGATTGCATGATTGCAGGAGTTATGTCTGGGGGATTAGAGGAGTACATGGTCAATGCCTGGTGATTCCATGATTGCAGGAGTAATATCTGGGAGATTACAAGAGTACTTAGAAAGTGCCTGTGTGATTTTATAAGTGCATGTGTACTACCTGAGTGTTTGGAGTAGTACTGCAGTACTACCTGAGTGATTGGAGGAGTGCAACATCCTGAGAAGTAGCAGAATACTGAAACTGCAGCACAAAAGTCAGGTCTATGACATGGTGTACACTTTTGTACTGCAGCTTCAAAATTCTGTAACTACTCAGGGTGTTGGGCGTACTCAAAATAAAGCATAAAAGCTAAACATGAGTCCGTTATAAATCTCACCATATTCCTGAAACTATACATGCATATATGTTTACCTTTTGAAATCATCATCATATATAACAGAAATAAACAAGTAGACTGAACTTTACATTTCAAAGACACACCTACATTTCTGCAGGGTATTTCAAGTGTACCTTTCCCCAGACTCAGAGAAAGTAGCCTAATCAGTAATCCCTTCTGCTAAAATGTCTTAAAACTCACTTTTGTGCTGCAGCGTCACCATTCTACGAATATTAGACCTAGTCAAACATAAAGCAGCATCTATCACTTGTCTCTACCATAACTCTAACCATATTCCTAAAAGCATGCATGCTTCTAACTATACCTATTGCCAAAAGCATTACACATATTAGAATACATGTGCAAGTAGAAACATAACCACACTCACAAGACCATAAGGGCCTTAAAACTTGACAGACTACACTTAACTTTTCAAACACACCTAGATTTATGCAGCAAATTCAAACTGAACTTTTACACAGACTCTTATAAAGTACCACAATCAATAATTCCTTTCCCAACACATCTTAAACATCACTTTTCTACTACTACTGTTTCACTATTCTAGTACTAATCAGGTATAGAGCATAGCTAACAGCAAAGCAACACTTAACTTATCTTTCATGAAAGTCTCCCCATATTTCTAAAACAATGTATGCATATGTCCGTACCTTTAGCTAGCAGCATCATATATAAAAGTAATACACAGGTAAATGTATACCTCTGTTTTATACATCTATCATCTTCAGATGCATAACACGTCCCAAATTATGCAGTATATATGAAATATACCTTTCCACACATCATACAAATTACTCTAATAAATAACACCTCCACAAACATCTCAAACCTCACTTTCTGGCTGCTCTTTTACCATTCTTCAACTACTTATAATGTTACACCAACCCAAATACAAAGCAGGAACCCTTCACATGTCTTTACTAAAAGTCTCACCATATTCCCAAAAGCATACATAAATATGTCTGTAGCATAAGACTATCCAAACCTTAAAAATTCACAGAACAAACTTCCAATTTCAAGCACACACCAAAAAGTATGTGGCATATTTCAACTGTACCTCTCTAGAAACTTAAAAAAAGAAGCTTAATCACTAATACCTTATGTCAACATCTTTTAAACAACACTATTATGCTGCATCTTAACCATTCCACTACTACTCTTAGGGGCTTATTTACAAGGCCCTTGCGCCACTTTTGCGTCATTTTTTACATGGGAAAAGTGACGCAAAAGTGGCGCAAGGGGCTTGTAAATCTGCCCCTTACTCTTTAGCCTACCACATAAAAAGCAACAACACCTCTTTGTTATACATCATGCACCTTAAAATGTATAAGACATATGAAAATACATATACAAGTAGAGACATACTTGAGACAGAAGTCCATGCACACCGTAAAACTTGACAGATTCCACCTCCAATTTTAAAGCAACACCTAAAATTATGCGGTATACTACAAATGTACATATCCACACACTACAACAAGCTACCATAATCACTAATCCTTTTTCCAATATACACATATTACTATACAAAATCTATTTCAAACAACATTTAACTACAATAAAACAAACTACAATACACATCTCTACATTTAATAATTTATTTCAAACATTACACTTCTTGAATAATTTTTAAAGATTAAAAATACAGCTATTACATAATACACCTCACAAATGTATAACTGACCTTCCAAATTGATTTGTAGAATTTAAAGTATCACAAACTCATAAAAGATTTTCTTATCCACACAATCAATGTAATGCACCACTCTCAGCAAGGTAAAACCAGTAATGGCAAACTTTCCCTCTCTTTCTCCACACAAATACATATAAGTAACAAATCACATTGCTTCCTACATTATTTCAAATTATAAAACACATTTTGATTGGTTACACATATTAACCCTTACCAACTGACTTCTAAAAGTGCACCAACTGCTTCTAGAATTTGTTTGAGTCGCAACTCCACCGTGCACGACGCGATGGAGCCGTGAATCCATACGGGAGTTCAAAAATGTATTACAAATAAAAATATCACTATTTTTTAACAACACACCACTTCTTGACATAGTACTGACTTGGGAAATCTTACTTTAATAATATATCACTTATATATAAATTACAATTCCATATTTTAAAACCACAGATAACATTCAACCCTTCCCCCATTCTGCTTAATGCCAGTTTCCATAGTAACAGTTCATGGAACATTCAACTGAACTAACAGGTCACAAGTTCACCATATTTTCAAGTTCAGCACACAATGTTGCAAATGCAAACAGCAGGTGTGGTTGACATTTGCAAAATATGACCTTATCCTATCAACTGTACCTTTCAAACATTTTTTACTGACCAATAACAAACATGCTTTTTAAAGAAAGTAACATGCACCCTATTTTTCAGTGTACAATGTTCTTAAACAGCCAATCAATTCTCTACTTTTTTAAAAACAGCATCTTGTCCACCATTTTAGATATATATTTCATTCTACCAACTGACTACCTCAGCTACAGACATCTTTTCATTACTTCCAGACATACCTTCAAGATGCTTACAGTATGGATTGTTGGGCACAGCTATGTTTTCTGGTGCAAAAGGTATGATGAACACAGAGGTATTGTCAAAGACCTAGCTTTGCAAAATGTGGATATTAAATGGATTGCACAGAGAGGATTAAATTGGCACCAATTGATGCCTTTGGTTAAAAACTTTTTGCATCTCCAACCCCCTGACCTCATGATTGTGCACTGTGGTGGCAATGACCTAGGCACATTGACTGGGGTAGGACTGGAAATGCTCATGAAGGATACCTTTGCACAATGGATGTTAGTTTTCCCCCAAACTGTCTTTGTATTCTCTAATATATGCCAAAGACAGAAATGGAAGTGGTCAACTCAATTCTGTCCACAGATTGAAAAAGCTATGAAGAATGTCAATAAAGCTGTTTCTGCTTACCTTAGAGACCATAGGATGGGCTCCATCTATAACAACAATCTACATTTTGATATGGATGACATCTACAGAAGTGATTGAGTACACTTCACAGATCATGGGAACAAAGTCTTTCTCAACAACCTAAAGCTCTGCATCTGTACTTACATGTAGCTACATCAAACTCTTAATGAAAACAAGGGCTCTTTTTAGAGCCACCCTATAACACAATAGTACATTTTATTCTTATTTAAACATACATACTTTTTTTTACATTTTTCAGGATTCGCGAATCCATTGCGAATTGCAAAAGCATGAATTCAATGCACTACAACGCAACACACTTTTCAAGTTTAACTATTAATTTTTAATTTTATATATTTTTAACAACTCTATCAATAGTAATCTTGTCATTAACTTCAATCCCACTTCCTCTTTAAAACAACTTCACAAATACAACACTACCTTCTAAATTATGTACCACTAAATTATTTATTTGAGGTGAATTCACGAATCCAACACGATGTTACACGGGGGGGCCGCCCTGAGAGCTGCGTCGGAGTCGCGACTCCAAAATAGAAAGAAAAAAAAAATGCCCTACTTCCATTATTCGGTATTCGCCCCGGGGACCCCATCCCCCGGGGCCTGACAATTTTTTTTATAAAAAAAAAAATATGGAGGGGAGACCGCGTGCTCCCCCCTCCTAAGGCCACTACTGGCCCTGGGGACCCCATCCCCCGGGGCCTGGTCAGCCTGCATTTTTTTTTGGCAGGGGGCTGCGTGGCCCTCCTCCTAAGGCCAATTATGGCCCCGGGGGCCCCATCCCCCGGGACCGGCCTTCCTATATTTTTTAAGAAAAAAATAATAATAATTTTCCCGGGAGAGGGCCGCGTGGCCCCCCTCCCCTGGGCCACTTCTGGCCCTGGGGACCCCATCCCCCGGGACCGGCCCTCAAGTTGGGGACCGTGGGGGGAGCCCCAATGCCGGCATTGTTTTTGGGCAAGGGGAACTGCTAACATGCAGCTCCCCTTGCCCAAAAGCAATTCTGCTTTGCTTCGTTGAAGCGAGAGCAGGTTTCCTGCTCCCTCTTCAACGAAGCAAAGCAGTGTTTGCTATGACAGGGCGGGAGCCGTGCTCCTGCCCTGCCATAGCAAACAGCAATGTCCAGGGGGTGGGCACCCCGGGACATTGCAGGAGCCGTCCCTGGGGGTGGCGGTCCCCAGGGCATTGAGGCCTCCAGTAGGGGGGCCGTGCGGCCCCCCTCCCAACATTTGCACAGCCCCAGGGTGGTGGTCCCCAGGGCTTGGGGGGCCTGCGAGGCCCCCCCCACAAATAATTAATCAAAGCCCCGGGGAGGAGGCAGTCCCCGGGGCTTGGGGGGCCCATGAGCCCCCCCCACAGAAATGTATATGCCCCGGGGAGGTGGCGGTCCCCAGGGCTGCAGGGGCCCCCGCTGGCCCCCGCTATATAATAACACATTGCCCCTGGGACGTGGCCCACCCGGGGGCTTACAGAAAACGAAGCGTGAGAGACCGCGCTTCATTATTATTTTTTTTTCTCGGTGTGATTCACGCACCCAGCGCGACTTCCACCGAAAAAAAACACAAAAATGCTTTTTTTGGCCTGGGGGACCCCCTGACCAGCCCTAGGGGGTCAGGGTGTTTCTACCATGACCCCTTTCCGACATTTATAACCTTTTTCTACCTTTTTCATGAGACTCGGTTCTACCGAGTCACAAAATGGCTGCCAACACACTCTGTTTGGAGTGTTGACAGCCAATTCGAATGAAGCTCGTGCTCGCGAGGATTCGCGGTTCCTCCTCGGTGCTCAGATATCGATATTTTTATTTTTTGTATTTCTCAGTAGCTACTGAACGGATTTACACCATTTAAAAAAAGAGTGCTTTCTGAACCAAGAGCTACCTTTTTGCCAAATTTGGTGTAATTCTGTTCAGCAGTTCGGGCTGTAGCCTGTTCCAAAATTCCTATGGAAATTAACATGGGGAAAACGTGTTTTGGGACCCCCCTTTTATCTCAGCCCCCACTTGACAAATCACCCCCAAACTTTCAACACTGGAGCTGACTGGAGCTGGTCATTAGTTTTGAAAATTTCGCTAAGATTCGCCAAACGGCGCCAAAGATATTGGCAAAAGAAAAAACGCTTTTTGAATAGAAACAAGGTCCTAACTATAACGTCAGGCTGGGCACTTGCTTGTTTTATTCTTTGATGCACTTTACTTTGCCATAAAAAGAACTTTATTCTTAACTCCACGTTGTGGTCCGTACCTGCTTCTGCTGCTGAGGACACGGCAACAAGGACTATGGTTATCATATATATATATATATATACATATAGCGCACAAATTTCTCTTTTTACAAGAAAATTCCGGGACACTCCGGGCTGCTCGATTAGTTTATTGGCAAGGTTGCTCTCTACCAACGCGTTTCACCTTTTGGCTTTTTCACGGTATGGTTTATGCCTCAGTACTTCCGTTTACATACAAAATATCATTGAAAGTGAGAAAGGACATGCAGATTATAAACTCAGTATTGTTTGGTTTCACTAAGCGCCATTTTAAACTGTCCATATTATACAGGCAATTACGTTACATACATATTAAAACCAACCTCTATATTATACGATTAACACATAGAATTTCAGTCAAGTTAGTATATTAATGATTGCAAAATATTACAGTAATAAAAAGCTGACTCTTCAGCAAGCATGTACAATACATCTTTTGGACATCATTGCATCAAAAAAAAAAAAAATGGTTTCACATGCACACACCTATAATAAGAAACCCAATGGTAGATTCGGCAAATGGCACATTGTGCATATCTGACATAGAAGTGTTACACACAATGGCACAATTGGATGAGAATATAACACATCATGAGGATCCTTTTGTAAACTTGGACATACTGGAGGTAACAGTGGATTCAGCATGCTCCAGTAACTTTAGATCGAAATCCACGTTTACACCTAATGTACACTGTGATGCCCTAGATGTGTTCGAGAAAAGTGTCATTCAAGACTTGAAAAGATCAAGATACAAGACTGATGGTATAGCAAAGAGGAATCTCACTGAGGAACAGCTTAATGCAGTAGAGTCTTTAAAAAATGATACCTCAATTGTGATCAGACAATCGGACAAGGGGGGAATGTTGTTATTTGTGCTAAGGAGGACTATCTTATGGAAGGCTTACGACAACTTAATGACCCGTCTTGCTACACAATAAGTACAAAATCAGAAGTACTAGCATCATATTCTAAATATAATGCGATGTTGGTAGATTGGAAAAATCTAGGTTTACTAGAGTGGGAAGAATTTTGTAGTTTGTACAGTAAACATCCATGTATCCCAATTATGTACCTACTTCCTAAATTGCATAAGGATGCAGAAAAACCGCCTGGTAGACCTATAGTGTCCTCTATGGGATCACAGTTAGAAATGACCTCTAAATTTATTGATTACTATTTGCGACCTTTTGTGTTAGCCTTACCTGCTTATTTGAAAGATACGACACACTTTTTAACATTAATTGACGGTTTGACATGGGAGAACAACTATTGGCAGATTACATTGGATGTAACTAGTCTTTATACCTGTATCAGACATGACCTGGGGATCCAGGCCATTCGACACTTCTTACGTGCTAGGTCAATATCCTTGTTACTACACATCGAAATGTTGATTGAGATGGTGTATTATTGCTTGACCAATAATTTCTTCTTCTTTGATCAGAAAATATACAAACAAACACAAGGTACAGCAATGGGCACCTGCTTCGCCCCCAGCTAAGCGAATTTATTCATGGGCTGGTGGGAGGAGCAGGTGTCCGATAGCTGGGTAACATATGGAGAAAATATTGTGAGGTTCATTGACGATATTTTTTTAATCTGGAAGGGAGATGAAGAGTCAGCAAGGAAATTTGTGTCATCTTTGAATAATAATGACATGAATTTACACTTTATCTCCAATATAAGCAAGGAGAAAACTGTTTTCTTGGATGTTGAGATCACAGTACAGGGGAAGTTACTGGTGACAAAATTACACAGGAAGGAGACTGCAGGGAATAGTCTCTTGAATGCCACCAGTGCTCATCCCTTTAGCTTAATACAAAGCATCCCCTCTGGAGAGCTAATTAGGGCAAAAAGAAACTGAAGCACACAGAAGGAATACACAGAAGAGAAACACGTGATGAGTAAGAGATTCGAACAACGGGGTTACTGCAGCTCTACATAGACCTGATTTATTGCATCCTAGACCGCCAGCAGCAGGGAATGATGATACAGTTAGATTTATAACTACATTTTCTAACCAGGCTTACAAAATCAGAAAAATGCTTAATCAGAATTGGCACATTTTAAAGACTGACACCATTATAAAAAAATATGTACATGAAACCCCGCACATCACATTTAGAAGAGGCAGATCACTCAAAGATAGTTAAGCTGCAATGCAGTAACTACTCAGTGTGAAAGGGGACAAACAGGAACAACAGGAGGCTTTAAATGTTGTAAGCGTTGTAAAGCTTGTGCCAATAGTGTCAACTGCACGAAATTGAAAGTATCTAACAGTAGGAGAGAATTTGCAATCAAGGGTAATTTTAACTGTAATACTGACTTTTGTGCCTACTGCCTGATTTGCCCATGTGGTAAATATTACATAGGAAGCACCATCCACAGGGCGAGGAAAAGGATACTAGAACATCAACGAGCAATCAGGCGCAATGATGAGCAGTATCCTGTAGCACGGCATTTCAAAGAAATGTATAACCAAAATGACAAGCTGCTAACCTATGTAGTTTTAGATGCAGTCAAACTACAAGAAAGAGGAGGCGATAGAGAACGCCAGTTAAGGATTATGGAATCCAGATTTATTATTGACTTTGAAACTCTAGCACCTGTAGGTCTCAACTCCAGTGAAGAGTTGGCGATACATTTGTAGAAAGTATGATTGCACAAGACAGCTGATGAGTAGTGCTTTGTAGCTTCCTTTTCTTGAGACAGCTGTAGATATAGAAAAAGTTTTTATTTTTTAATTTTTTAAATGTACATAAAGTAATACAATATTGTTACTGTATTTTTTAGTGCATCTTCATAGTAATTTTTCATTTGTTTTTGTTTTTTCTTTTCCGTCGTATACACAGGTAGAAAGAGTAATTGAAAGTGCAGAAGGTTGAAACATCAGTAATATGAAGAATAATCGTGAATCAGTTGAGAATTACAACACAGGGTACAGTAGAGTCATAGAGTACAACTTGAACTAAGCAAGAGGGTTGGATACAAAAGAAGAACAGATTAGTGATTGTGCCCACTTGAGCCGGACCTCCCTTCCCCTCTTCTCTGGTCTTTTTTATTCCCTGCTCCCCGTTTTTGTACCATCTTTCAGTCAAATGGACATTTAATTAATTATTGTTGGGGAACACTACCTTTGGGTGTTAACCCAAAATGAATATGGTATTTATTTAGCATATGATTATTTTATGTTATGAGAATATATTGATTCTTCATGATGCGGAGTATGGGCAGAAAAATACTATGACTATGCCCACTGGGGCTGGACTTGCTTCATCGTTTATTGATTGATTTATTTATTTTTGTGTTTTATAGAGCGCGAACTTGACCTGTTAGGGTATCAGAGCGCTTTACAGGAATCATAGAAATGTACAATAGGCTTGGAATCACAATAATATACAAAAGGTAAAAAGGGGCAGGGTGCAGGATATATAACGGATAGAGGACACGTATGTACAGTTTGCATTTTATAGTTGCTCGAGACAAGTCCCCAGGTTTCTAGGAGAGGTGACTAGGTAATCCGAGGGGAGGCGCTAGTCGGGGGTTGATCAGGGTCTCTTTGCTGGTTGGAGGCAACATTTAACCGAGGAATTTACACATAAGGAAGGTTTTGGCCTCCTTTTTGAAGCGTGCCAGAGAAGGGATTCTTCTGATGGCGGGCGGGAGAGAGTTCCATATTCTTGGAGCAGCCCCAGAGAATGCCCGATTGTAAGTTTTTTTTTTCCGGGAGCGTGCAGGTTGTAGCAGGAAGTCTCTGGCGGATCGGGAGTTTCTGATTCCTCCGGATACCACAAGTTTCTGTGCAAGATAAGCAGGGGAGTTTGAGTATAAGGCCTTGTGTGTGATGCAGGCCAGTTTAAGCTGTATTCTAGCCTCAAGAGGAAGCCAGTTCAAAGCTTTCAGGTGTGGAGAAATGTGGTCGAATTTTCTTGAGCTGGTAAGAAGTCTGGCGGCAGTGTTGAGGCAGGCTTTTAAAGGTGCCAGTGAGATCTTAGGTAAACCCGAGAGGGTAGAGCAGCCATATTCCAGTCTGGAGATGACAAGTGCTTGGACTGCCATTTTTAGGTCGGCAGTGTCGAGGAAGGGTTTCAGTTTCCTAAGGTAGCTCAGGTGGAATCTGGCTGATTTGGCCATCGCGTTGATGTGGTCCTGATTGTTCAAATTGCTGTCCAGGGTAATTCCCAGAGATTTGGCCGAGTCCACGATGGTCGGTGGGCAATCTAAGGCTGTGATAGCCTTACGTTGGGTGACGTAATTGTTTGCTAACAGAACAATGCGTTAGCGGTGTTAAAAGACAGTGCACAAATTAAGGTTGTGCTGTGATACCACTATGTAATGACGTCCAAAAGATGTATTGTACACGCTTGCTGAAGAGTCAGCTTTTTATTACTGTAATATTTTGCAATCATTAATATACTAACTTGACTGAAATTCTATATGTTAATCGTATAATATAGAGGTTGGTTTTAATATGTATGTAACGTAATCGCCTGTATAATATGGACAGTTTAAAATGGCGCTTAGTGAAACCAAACGATACTGAGTTTATAATCTGCATGTCCTTTCTCACTATCAATGATATTTTGTATGTAAACGGAAGTACTGAGGCATAAACCATACCGTGAAAAAGCCGAAAGGTGGAACGCGTTGGTAGAGAGCAACCTTGCCAATAAACTAATCGAGCAGCCCGGAGTGTCCTGGAATTTTCTTGTACAAAGAGAAATTTGTGTGCTATGTGATAGGGTTACCGGAACCCATCCAGGACCGCCGCGTCTGAAGCTCCGGACTTCCGGAGGGTTTTGTGTGAGAGATATATGTACATATATATATATATCAGCATGAGAATCCCAAAGTATCCAGCCACAGCGGCGCAACACGAGGGCACAGACTCCAAGGCAGTGATGATGGCAAAGTGTCTTTATTTAAGCATCAATGTCCAAAATGACGCGTTTCGGCCACCAGACATGCGGCCTTGTTCACATATATATATATATCCCAACTACGTTCCACCAGGCGGTCGAACACTCGGCGGGTGCTTCCGTGCGACGGGTGAGGTCGTTTGTTGCACAACAACTACGGTAAGAAATCGGAGCACTTACGGGGTCTTCAGAATGATTTATTGAGCAGACGCGTTTCGGTATAGTACCTTCCTCAGTGCCACAAATCATTTGAAATTTTCTGCACAGCTTGCAATGCTTTTAAACAACTAATCACTCCATTGGTGGGGCTATCGCCAATCAGGAAACGACCTCATTTTTTCTGCATTGGCATGTTTCACACATAAAGAGAAAGGAGCCTCAATGTCCCATAATGCAACATCCATTCATGGAAAATATTTTGTTGCAGCCACTTCTCTTTAATGTCCTTCCCTGATTGGCAGCCACTTGATATCCGTTTCAGGCTGGGCATCTCTCCCTCGCCTGCCGCTGGTCTCATTTCGCACAGCTCCTTCTGGTGTCCCTCATATGGTCGGTCCACCACAGACTTGAATAGTCCGCTCCCCTCACGGTCGGCAGGCTCTGGTAGCGGCGGTTCAAACACACCAATTTCATCCCAACAACGTTCCACCAGGCGGTCGAACACTCGGCGGGTGCTTCCGTGCGACGGGTGAGGTCGTTTGTTGCACAACAACTACGGTAAGAAATCGGAGCACTCACGGGGTCTTCAGAATGATTTATTGAGCAGACGCGTTTCGGTATAGTACCTTCCTCCGTGCCACAAATCATTTGAAATTTTCTGCACAGCTTGCAATGCTTTTAAACAACTAATAACTCCATTGGTGGGGCTATTGCCAATCAGGAAACAACCTCATTTTTTCTGCATCAGCATGTTTCACACATAAAGAGAAAGGAGCCTCAATGTCCCATAATGCAACATCCATTCATGGAAAATATTTAGTTGCAGCCACTTCTCTTTAATGTCCTTCCCTGATTGGTATCCACTTGATATCTGTTTCAGGCTGGGCATCTCTCCCTCGCCTGCCGCTGGTCTCATTTCGCACAGCTCCTGCTGGTGTCCCTCATATGGTCGGTCCACCACAGACTTGAATAGTCCGCTCCCCTCACGGTCGGCAGGCTCTGGTAGCGGCGGTTCAGACACGCCAATTTCATCCCAACAATGTTCCACCAGGCGTTCGAACACTCGGCGGGTGCTTCCGTGCGACGGGTGAGGTCGTTTGTTGCACAACAACTACGGTAAGAAATCGGAGCACTCACGGGGTCTTCAGAATGATTTATTGAGCAGACGCGTTTCGGTATAGTACCTTCCTCAGTGCCACAAATCATTTGAAATTTTCTGCACAGCTTGCAATGCTTTTAAACAACTAATCACTCCATTGGTGGGGCTATCGCCAATCAGGAAATGACCTCATTTTTTCTGCATCTGCATGTTTCACAAATAAAGAAAAAGGAGCCTCAATGTCCCATAATGCAACATCCATTCATGGAAAATATTTCGTTGCAGCCACTTCTCTTTAATGTCCTTCCCTGATTGGTAGCCACTTGATATCCGTTTCAGGCTGGGCATCTCTCCCTCGCCTGCCGCTGGTCTCATTTCGCACAGCTCCTGCTGGTGTCCCTCATATGGTCGGTCCACCACAGACTTGAATAGTCCGCTCCCCTCACGGTCGGCAGGCTCTGGTAGCGGCGGTTCAGACACGCCAATTTCATCCCAACAACGTTCCACCAGGCGGTCGAACACTCGGCGGGTGCTTCCGTGCGACGGGTGAGGTTGTTTGTTGCACAACAACTACGGTAAGAAATCGGAGCACTCACGGGGTCTTCAGAATGATTTATTGAGCAGACGCGTTTCGGTATAGTACCTTCCTCCGTGCCACAAATCATTTGAAATTTTCTGCACAGCTTGCAATGCTTTTAAACAACTAATCACTCCATTGGTGGGGCTATTGCCAATCAGGAAACTACCTCATTTTTTCTGCATCAGCATGTTTCACACATAAAGAGAAAGGAGCCTCAATGTCCCATAATGCAACATCCATTCATGGAAAATATTTCGTTGCAGCCACTTCTCTTTAATGTCCTTCCCTGATTGGTATCCACTTGATATCTGTTTCAGGCTGGGCATCTCTCCCTCGCCTGCCGCTGGTCTCATTTCGCACAGCTCCTGCTGGTGTCCCTCATATGGTCGGTCCACCACAGACTTGAATAGTCCGCTCCCCTCACGGTCGGCAGGCTCTGGTAGCGGCGGTTCAGACACGCCAATTTCATCCCAACAATGTTCCACCAGGCGGTCGAACACTCGGCGGGTGCTTCCGTGCGACGGGTGAGGTCGTTTGTTGCACAACAACTACGGTAAGAAATCGGAGCACTCACGGGGTCTTCAGAATGATTTATTGAGCAGACGCGTTTCGGTATAGTACCTTCCTCAGTGCCACAAATCATTTGAAATTTTCTGCACAGCTTGCAATGCTTTTAAACAACTAATCACTCCATTGGTGGGGCTATCGCCAATCAGGAAATGACCTCATTTTTTCTGCATCTGCATGTTTCACACATAAAGAGAAAGGAGCCTCAATGTCCCATAATGCAACATCCATTCATGGAAAATATTTCGTTGCAGCCACTTCTCTTTAATGTCCTTCCCTGATTGGTAGCCACTTGATATCCGTTTCAGGCTGGGCATCTCTCCCTCGCCTGCCGCTGGTCTCATTTCGCACAGCTCCTGCTGGTGTCCCTCATATGGTCGGTCCACCACAGACTTGAATAGTCCGCTCCCCTCACGGTCGGCAGGCTCTGGTAGCGGCGGTTCAGACACGCCAATTTCATCCCAACAACGTTCCACCAGGCGGTCGAACACTCGGCGGGTGCTTCCGTGCGACGGGTGAGGTTGTTTGTTGCACAACAACTACGGTAAGAAATCGGAGCACTCACGGGGTCTTCAGAATGATTTATTGAGCAGACGCGTTTCGGTATAGTACCTTCCTCAGTATATATATACACACATATATACATAAATACATACATATATACATATTTAAAGGGTCTTATCTTTTCCTGTAAAAAACTTATATTTTCGTTGTAAAGGCATGCATGCTAAAGGCATAGTTGTGGTAAAGACGTACGTGGTAAAGGCATGCATGGTAAAGGCACATGCACTGTAAAAATCGTGTTGTAAAGGCATACTTGGTAATGGCATGCGTGGTTCCATCATACAACCAATATTAAATATTGGAGCAATCAAGATTATCATAAAGTAATCCTACCATTACATTGGATATTACTTCACAAAACGCTAGGGCAGGTTACAGTCTGAAAGGCAGCCGGGGCCGTTCTATTGAGGCTGAGGGGCCATGCCCCCCCCACCTTTTGCCCCTCAGTATTAATGTGTGTCAGGCTGAACAAAGGTCAGACTGACAGACGCTGTTCATTTTCAGGTCAGGCAGCTAGGAGCTAGACATGCGCTAAATGCGCAGGCTCCTGGCTGCCTGAGCTGAACTTTACTGGGCTGAGGAAGTCACAGCTCCTGTGGGTGTGACCTCCTCAGCTCAGCAAAGGTCCCTGAGGCCCTCCCCTCAGTAGCGAAGAGTAGCGTCACTGATTGCCTTGCACATAGGCACTTCAGTTTTAAGCCCTGAAGCGCCCAGGGTCGAGTATCAATCAGTGACACTTTGTCAAAGAGTGGGGTGGGGTCAGCAGTCTCACTGACCCTATCCTGCTCTGTGATGACGTTGAAACTGCTGCTTTCCTTCATTGTCTGACGTTAGGTCAGCCAATGAAGGAAGGCAGCAGTCCCAAGCCTCCTGCGACCTCCAGGGCAGAGCTGCAGGTAAGTGTGTGTGTGTTTTTTTTTTTAATTAATGTTTGGTGCGTGCGTGTATGTATGAATGTTTGGTAATTAGTTTTGTGAATGGATGTGTGTGTGTGTGTGCGCGCGCGCATGTGAATGCATGGTTGTGAGTGTGTGTGTGTGTCTGTGTGTGTCTGTGTGTCCCGTCCGCCCCCTCCCCCCTAAACTTACCGGCAGCCACTGCTGAAAGGCACACAGAATATCCACAAGAACCTAACAACATACTAGGAATAGTTTGAATGCATTCCATGGGCTCTTTAACAAATATTTTTTGTAAAGTTACTTTTTTATGATCAATCCGAGTATTAATATAAACCTATACCTCTCAAACGAAAAGAAGTAAATGTTCTTTGTAATGAGTTCTGTAATGAGCTTTAAAATGGTCAAAAAATGTAATTCTTCCATTGCAAGGCACGTTTCAGCCATTCAAACTATACAATCTCTTTGGAACTTTCGAGAAGGATGAGCACCTTCGTGATTAACTGCAGAGGAATATTGTATTTAACTAGACCCATGCCTAATTTTGGCTATGCTGGGGAAATGTGTGAAATATGAAAATTTCACTCTACAATAAATTCACAGCATTTCATATAATGATATTTCACCTAGCTTTTACCTTGCGGGGGGCTTGTTCATTCAGATAATTCTTTTTCGAATGGTAAAACGGATATGAAAGTTATTTTTTCCTTGAACTAGTCTCATGCTGATATCTTGTGTTACTTTTGTATGTACTGTACGCCATGGCATCAAATTTTCACTTGAGACATTGGCAACCCATTTTTGCGTGATTGTGCATACTTTTCAAATGTTGCGAAAAAAGGTATGCAACATCACTAGCCCCCCTACTTTTAACCTGCATAACTTGTGAGTTCGTTCTTTTTACCTTTATCCGTGATTTGAATATTTGCACTCAACAATCTGGCAACTTAGGGGCATATTCACAAGGCGCTATCGCCGAATTAACGGCACTTTATCGCAGCCAAAGTCGTGATAAATTTACCTCACCATTCACAAGCCGGTGTTAACAGCCCACAGCACCAGTTTACCCGCGATAGCAGCCGCAAAAAACATCGCCACAGAGGACCCCCGCAAATATCGCTAATGAAATGCAGAGTAGGCGTTCCCGTGACAAAAGCCGAGACAACATCACACCTCAACATTCACAACGACCAGCTACATCCGCGATAAAAACACAAAACAGGCGATAAGGCGCGTTAGCACCAGGAAATCTACACCTGCTCTGACCTGGTGTAAAGTCGGACGGCAGCCTGCAAACCAAAAGTGAGCACAGCCCAGGACTACATCGGAAGGGCAACAGATGCCATGGAGCCACCCATCATGCGGCCCGGACACCCAAGAGGGCCACAACACCCACCGCCACCACCCCCAGGACCACCCCTCCCTGGCACCCCCCCGGACCAAAGACATGCCACATCAGCCACACCTAAACATGTACAAAATATTCCGCTTGATGTCGCACAATCACAACTGGGGACATGCATGTGTCGTCACAGAAATGAGCAGCACACATTCACTTTCGAAGCAACAAATGAAACTTTATTAAAATTAACACCGAAATGAAATGAAGACACATGGCCGCTCCCCTCGGGACAATACGTAGGCCACAGCCTGTAAGACAAAAAACATGATGAGAAGGTGTGTCCTGCGCACATCAGAGGACAGAGAGAGAGCGAAGGAGAGAGAGAGGAAGAGAGGGAGAGAGAGAGAGAGAGAAGAGGAGAGAGAGAGGAAGAGAGAGGGAGAGAGAGAGAGAGGAGAGAGAGGGAGAGAGAGAGAGGAAGAGAGGGAGAGAGAGAGAGAACGTGCCGCCCCTGCGCACCCAGGCCACACTGCTCACCTGCTGCCACCGGTGTGTCTCCAACCACGTGCCGGTATGTATAGTAGGACACCAGGTCACACATCTGAGTCAGAGCCGTCAGCTGAAACAGAGTCCAGATACATGACTGGCACAGTACACACACTTGCACAAGACAACATCGCCAGACCGCCATGCACACCCAGGCAGAGGCACCCCAACCCCTCCCGCCGCCCATCGGAGCATGCCCGCCCATGCACACCCAGGCAGAGGCACCCCAACCCCTCCCGCCGCCCATCGGAGCATGCCCGCCCATGCACACCCAGGCCTCAATGCTCACCTTCCGCAACCGGTGCGTAGACAGGAGGTCCCACCACGTGCCGCTGCAAGCCACAAGCCCGGGGCCCGCGGACATGGCACCCTCCACATCATGCAGCCCCGCTGCGCAGGCCACCAGGTCTCACGTTTGGTGCTGGGTCTTGATTACTCCATGGCATAGGACATACCAGTGCACCCAGCACCATTGCAGGCTGCACACCCGCTCAGCCCAATGGGTGCCACCAACTCTGGGATCGTTGAAGCGACGCCACATGGCGGTAGGCCCGCGCTGCCCGCTGGCTCTGGCCTACACTGCGGTCCAGCAGGGCACACAAAACCTGAGCTGTCCGGACCGCCGGGACTGGGCATCATCGCAGGCTGCACACCCGCTCAGCAGCTCAAGGTGCCACTGACTCAGTGCACCCAAAGTCACCGTCCCGTGGCGTGGTGCCTGTGCCGTCCGCAAGGCCTCGGATGCCACTAACCCTGTGCAACCCCAGTCTGCACCACGTGGTGGTAGGCCTGTGCCATCCGCAAGGCCTCGGATCCCACTAACCCTGTGCGCAACAACTCATGGGCCCTACATGAGTGAGAACCGTGGAGCGGCCGTCATCCAGTCACCACCGGAAGAGGGGAATGTGACGTCGTTGGCCCCTTATGTTGGCGGAGTCACATGGCCTGTGACGCCTGTGCCGGATGGGTGTGGTGTGTGTGAAAACCTGCCCTCAGGGAGTGGCTGTGACATGCTGACAACTAGACCAGTGACCTGCACACCACCAGCGAGTACGGCTGCGACGGGTAGCAATGAGGGCCCCCCTCGGGGCGTTAGCGGAGTGGTCTGGCCTGCCGTACGCCCGACCAGCGCAGGGCTTGCAACAATGACTCGTGGGCTCTGGGCGTGTTCCAGTCCATGTCCGGACAAGGAAGTGACTGATGCATGTGTCCCTGTTGTAGTGTTCACGGAACCCGGTACACAAAATGCAATTTCGCACCCTCTGACTGGCATCCCACAGAATGAACATCATTGACGCAAGGGAAGGAACTGTCCCCACATTCATCCACACATCCATACATGAATGACGTAAGACATTACACAGCAGTGCGTCACTGGATGTTTATTTGCACATCCAGTGCAGTCATGCAGCTGGAGCGGTACAGGGCAATGCCGAGCACACTACACAATATGGGTCCGTGGAGGGCCAGCCAGTGTCCATCCGGGGATGACCTGTACTGCGGAAGAGGAAGGGTACAGTCCGCAGTCTGTCTGCCGTGTCATTGGTCGTCAAACAGGATGTGGCAGTCCATGTCGCTGTCCAAGGTGAGTGCATCGGAGTGTATCGGGGGTCAGTGGTATGTCTTGAGGCCATGTGCGGCACCAAGCAGAAACAGGCAAGGTGGCGGAAATGGATGCTAGTGCCTGGCTTTCCTGACCACAGTCCCATCCACGTCCTCGTCCCCGGGTGTGTGCCCTGCCCCACCTGTGGGTGTTGCAGTACCGGCTGCGGCACTGTGTGCCACTGACACATCAGGGGCCGGAGGAGGATTGTCGGCTGCACTGTGTGGCAGTGACACATCAGGTGCCGGAGTGGATACCACTGGGAGGCACTGACACACCAGGGGGCGGAGATGTGGATGCTGTGGGGGCAGCAGCATTCATCATCGCCACACCTTGTGGCAGCAATGCCATGATGAGGACATGCAGGGAACGGTAGATCCCAGCTACATTTCGCTGATGTGCAGCGGTGGCTGCCATCCTTTCCGCCTCCATCTGCACCATGTCCTCCATGAGCCTCCGCATGTGTGCCAGCTCACGGCTGGCATCGCTGGGGCCACTCTGAGCGGACAGGTATTCTTCCCTCCGCGTCATGACTCCAGTGATGTCAGTCAGGGCTCATTGGAGACCATGGGGCGGACATAGACAGCCAAGGATGGCGTCCAGTTTGGTAGCCATGAGCTCGAACCCCACCCGCACCTGCTCGGCCGTCTCCCTCTGGCCCTCCTGCACACGGCGTTGGAAGGCCATTTGTTGTTCCTGGGGGACTTGGGAGGGTGCCGGGGCTGTGGGTGCCTCCTGCTGGGTGGTTTGGGTGGTTTGGGTGGTGGGTGGGGTCTCATGGACGTAGCTGGGCTGCCCTGATCCTGGAGGTGAGTGGCGGATGAGGTCAATGAGGTCTTGGATGGTTTGGGTGTCGATGCTGGTGTTGTCCTCCTCCTCGTCATCAGTGAAGAGTGGCTGTGAGTGCTCTGCAGGAGGTGTTGATGATGCCCCTGCGATGTGAAGGGGAGATGGTGTATTACAATGTGTCCACATGTATGTAGCCGCATGGTACAGGTTGACATTCAGACAGCATGGCATTGTACATTGTGACAGTCTGTGGGTCTGGGCGAGGACCCAGAGTGATTGTGGGTGTGCACTGTGCCCTGCTTGCTTGTGCATGTGTGCCATTGTGGCCATCTCCCCGTACCCCCAGTACTTGGTGGTCACTCACCCTGTTGCGGTTGTGTTGTGTCCTGTCGAGCAGTGTCCGGTCCCCCGACTCCAGCCACAGTCTCCACGCTGATGACTGTCGACACCAGCTCCTCCATGTCATCCAGCTCCAGCTGTGGTGCTGAGCCCCCACCTCCGGTCTGCGTTGCTGCCTTCAGGTTGGCAGAGAGTTTCTCCTTGGTCTTCCGCTTGATGTCATTCCATCGCCTCTTGACCTCGTCCATTGTCCGCTTGTGCTCTCCAACGGCATTCACCTTGTCGACGATGTCACGCCATATTCCAGTTTTGGTGCCCAATGACACATTGGAGGTGACGAAGAGTTGTTGATGGTGTTCCATCACCTCCGTGACTCTGATCCTGGTCGCCTGCGGACTGAACTTGGTCTTCCTCGTCTTCTTGTCCTTGCCCTTCCCTGTCCCCGAGGTCCCAGGCTGGTCGTCCAGGGTGCTTGTGTGGGTTGCGCTCGTCCTCTGCACCTGCTCCGGCTGCCTCCATGGTGCTTGTGTGTTGGTCAGTTTGTGTGTGGGTGTTTTTTCTACTTTTATGGAGATTTTTGACGCCTGCCAGGTGTGTGTTGCAGGCCTGGCGCTGCTTGTCGCTGATTTCCTCATCGCGCTTTGGCCCATCGCGTGTTTTTTGGTGTTGTGGTTTGTGTTTTTATCTCCATCGTGGTGGTTATATCGCGGACATTGTCCGCGGTTTCAGCAGACTATCGCATGCTACCGCCTTGTTGTGAATTCCATGTTGACACAGGGTTATTTTCCCGCGATAGGCTGCGATATTGAAAGTTGCGTTACGCTACTCTTGCGGTAGTTATCGCACGTTCTTGTGAATATACCCCTCATAGTTTCAGAATGAGTAGGAGTTTGTGCTTGCTTTACCATCCAGAGAGGTCTCGTGCCTCAAATAGAAATGAATGAAATACTAATTAAATGCAAACATACACCAAGGAGGCATCTTGTTGCTAGGGGAGTGGAAGGAGAAGAGGAGAAAAATATTAGCAATGTCTTACAGACTAGACTATTTGGAACCGATCTTAACAGGTAGGCTAAAAATTGTCTTTAGGTTTAGACAAAAAGATAGGTTTATAATTTTTTATGATGTACTCTGTAATGCACAATTGTTGTGAGGCCACTCTGTAGTTGGTTCAGCCACATAGAGGCTTGAACTGAAAAAGATTTTACTGAGAAAAATTATAGGTTTGGGACCTGTTAGAACATTTCACAAAGAAAGTCACTTCCGCTTCTTACTGTGGCGTCAATTCATTTTTGATGTGCCTAGGGCTTATTTGTTGCAATGGGTACTGTCGAGCAAAGTAATATTCATGTTTGGAGAGCGTGTTAAGTGTAATTCCAAATGTCAAACAGATCATCTACAAGCACATGCGACTATAAATAGGGCTCATTTTCGTGTTCCTCTTTCATATTTAATGAACAATGTTAACATAAACTCATTGGGTTGATAGACAGTTATAGAACTTATATGCTCACTAAGAAGATTTAAAGTCACGAAATAAATTACATTAAAATGCTGGGGTTGAAGGGTAAGCTTTTAAATGTTATGACTTCTTTTATCGCCGCAAAAGGATGACACTTTTACATCTTTTGGTGGAAAAAGGCCGAGCTCTGAATTGTTGCTCATCTTAAGCTTCTTACACTAAAAAGCTTCTTATATTTCTTTGACAAATTCCTGGACTTAGAAGGCTGTGGTTACCTTAAGTGTCATGCCATTTTATATATGTCAGTATATAGGATTTACAAAGAAATAGAAACATCTTTGATAAACTCAGTCAATCAATCATTTGTAAAGCACAGCACTGTCACCCTGGGGGTATCTTGGTGCTGTTTCTCTGTCGAAGAGTCAGGTCTTGAGTCTCTTTCTGAAGTCTTCCAGCGAGGAGGCTGTACGGAGTTGGAGGGGAAGGTTGTTCCATGTCTTGGCAGTGATGCAGGAGAAGTAGCGGCTACCGCTGTGGCTGCAACGGATGCAGGGTGTGTGAGCGAGGGCAAGTGAAGAGGAGCAAAGGTGTCTGGAGGGCTGGTGGAAGTTCAGTCGATGGTTGATGTAGGCAGGTCCTAGGTCATGGAGGGCTTTATAGGCGTGTGTGATGCTCTTGAACTGACATCTCTTCTGGATGGGGAGCCAGTGAAGGTCTCTCAGGTGGGAGGCGATGTGGGTTTGTTTGGAGAGGCCCAGGACGAGTCTGGCTGCAGCATTCTGTATGGTCTGGAGTCTTCTGAGGAGCTGGATAGAGATGCCAGCGTAGAGGGTGTTGCCATAGATGAGGCGGCTGGTGACAAGGGCCTGAGCAACGGTCTTTCTGGTGTTGGTTGGGATCCATCTGAAGATTCTACAGAGCATGCGAAGTGTGTGGAAGCGAGAGGAGGTGACTGCGTTGACGTGTCCTTTCATGTTCAGTTTGCTGTCGAGGATGATGCCGAAGTTACGTGCATGGTCGGTCTGTGTGGGTGTGGGTCCGAGTTCTGCAGGCCACCAGCTGTGGTCCCATGTGGAGGTGTTCTCCCCGAAGATCCTCTGGGTTAAGTTAATCATTCTTTTGCTCACCATGCCACCCCAGTTTCGACCCAGCCATATGCAAATCAGTGTTGACCCTGCTCCCCATGGGAAAAGTCCGGCCCGAACTGCCAGGTCGGGTCTTACCTGGACCGGAAACAAGCATCTTGGGACCGGTTTTGGGGTATCACCCCTCATCAGCCAGGTTAGCTTGAATCCAGTGGCACAGCGAGCAGGAAACCTACGTCTGGGCATACCCCATGAAGAGCAGGGTCAAGACTGATTTGCATATGACTGGGTGCAAACTGGGGTGGCATAGTGAGCAAAAGAACAATGGAATAAACCCACATCTCTTGACTGTGGTTGAGTGGTTAAAAAGTTTCAGAACACCATCCATCATCTTGTTGTGTTTGCTATGTTCGTCCTAAGTGGCCCAGGGTATGCCCAGATGTGGGCCCCTTGCTCGCTGTGCCACCGGATTCAAGCTAGCCTGGCTGATGAAGGGTGATACCCTGAAACTGGTCCCAGGATGCTTGTTTCCCATCCAGGGAGGGCCTAGCAGTTCGGGCTGGACTGTTGCCATGAGATGCAGGGTCAAGACTGATTTGCATATAGCTGGGTCCAAACTGGGTGACATGGTGAGCAAAAAAACGATGGATTAAACCCAGATCTCTCGACTTGGGGTGAGTGGTTGAAAAATGTCAGCACTGCATCCATCATCTTGTTGTGTTTGCTATGTTTGTCCTAAGTGGCCAAGGGTATGCCCAGACATTGGTCCCTTGCTCGCTGTGCCACTGGATTCAAGCTAGCCTTGCTGATGAGGGGAGATACCCCAAAAACAGTCCCAGGATGCTTGTTTTCGTTCCAGGGAGAACTTGTCCTGGCAGTTCGGGCTGGACTGTTCTCGTGGGGAGCAGTGTCAAGACTGATTTGCATATGGCTGGGTCCAAACTGGGGTGGCATAGTGAGCAAAAGAACGATGGCTTAAACCCAGATCTCTTGACTGTGGGTGAGTGGTTGAAAAGCTTCAGCACTCCGTCCATCATATTGTTGTGTTTGCCACATATCTATTAAACAATTACTGCCAAAACAATGTGATAGCTCTCAAATGTTTTTGTGTTTGTTTTGGCTGTTTTAAATGATAAAGTTTCTGTTTGGTTCTGTAATTTCTTGTATTCATGGTGCTTCAGTACATGCGCTTTCGCTAGTTTTACTGGCTGGACAAATTGCATGCAGAAAAATTGCAAATAATGTGAGATAAAATCGGCACTGTAAAATAAATACAGCGGGATTGGGAGAAAACTACTAATGGAGCGATTTTTTCAGGAACCACAATTGGTTTTACCAGCCTGTAAAGATAAAAGCTACCGCACAGACATTTACCATCTGGCGTGCAATTAGGGCCTAAGTGTTTCACATGAAATTGGTAGGTAAAACCCTCAGATAGATTTTTCTCTCTAATTATGTGGTTTTGTTAGAATTGTTGAAGCAACACATTTTTGTGCTTCATCTTTTTATCATTGCATTTGTTTTATCGTCAGCTTATAACCTATAGTCGGGGTGTAAATAAAATGGACTAAGCAGTGTCACAGTTCACACGTAACTCACAATATATCAAGCATTGGCAACGGCACTATGTGTGGCTTGCATTTTCACTTGTAAGGCAGACGTCTTGGATTTGGCAGTGTATGGCAGCAGGATGAAAGGAGGTCACCAGGGCCCTGAAAGACAGCAGAAGCCCGGTGAAAGGATGATTCGAAGTAACACTGAACACCAGAAGCGGCCTGGCATCCGTGGCAGCCCTGATGATCCGTAAGTGAGGGGACGGCTCAAGCAGGATTGCTAAGTGCGAACAGCTGCTTCTAGATGACACCCAATATCTGTCATTTGTCACATAGTCTTTGAAAGAAATTGAACATATTAGCATAGCTCGGCAATGGAAAAATGTTGTCTGGTAACCAATTGGAAATCTTTAGCAGTTGGATGCTTGCCACTGAATCTCAGCTTCCCCTCCGTACAGGAATAAAGAGGATATGCATCAAGATGGTCAAATATCTTGCTACAATAATGGTCTTTGTTTGATTGGTTTAATGTGTGAATCTGAATCCCATTCTTTATGAGAGCAAAACCGAGACAGGTATGTTTATTTTTTCTCTTACATTGGTACGCTATTTGTATTATAGATATATTCTTTCATTAGCAATCTTTGCTAAAAAGCATTTTTAGTTCCTGCTATAGGTAGATTTAGGAGCGCATGCCAACATAAAATGCAACACACAATATAGAAACAGGGGATTTGGGTCAGCCTTCTTCAGCCACTGGCTCATGTAAATGTAAATCCAGTACTTGTATAGCGCACGAATCACCCCCGAAGGGGTATCTCGGCGCTGGGGGCCTTTGGGAAGATTTAGCGAGCAATTGCCCAGAGTCGCATGGTGCTGGGCAGACCCTTGCCGCCGGCGCCAGAGATCGAACCATGATCCCCAGCATCCAGCGTCAGTCGCCCTGGCCGCGGCGCCACACCTCTCCCAAGTGGGGTGTCCATAATGTTCTGATATAAGCACATGGCATCTCTTAGATTTCAAAACTTTCAGTGGTACTCTCTGCATGGTGACTGGATTAAAATGTGTTTGTCTCCAAAATTGCTGTTGTTCCATGCATTTGCGCTGTTATTGGAGTGCAGGAGGACACACACCTGCCGATGTTTTATTGCAGTGTCCGGGTGAGCAGATCCCTGGTAGCAACTGCATGGAGTCACTGTCAAAAAGAGCCCAAGTACTAAAGACCCGAAAACGGGACAGTTGGATATGCATTTGCAGTTGGAAATATAATATTCGCATCGCTAATCAAAATAAGACATATGCCAACTGCGCAGGAAGACAGCCCTTCGAAACGCTTTTGAATAAGTAATCGAATCATTGGAAACCACCAGAAACATCCTTTAAAATAGAAAGCATCTAACTCGCTTATTTGTTGTTGAGGGCCTACCACCTATCTAGTTCTCAGAGGACCCGCTTTTGCATGGAGTTATTTAAGATAAAAATGAAACCAGAATATCACATCACATCAAATTGTTCATGCCAAAATTCCTTAATGGGTGTATATACGTTACAAACATTACAGTGAATATCTGGGAGCCCCATCCGGTGTAATTAATTTAAACCAAATATATCAGAACGCAAAAGTTTAAATAAGTTTAGATAATGCAAAGGGAATGAAAGTGCGTGTTTTAAAGATAGGGGCAGTGTACGTGCAAGCAGAACTGAACTGAGGACTGCTGAGCAGAGGCGCAGTTTGTCACGATAAATAATTGTAGGACAGAAAAAATGTATTGAAATTTGCATACACGATTAAGGGAACTGGGATTTCTATATGAATGCACAAGGACAATAAAATTAATAAAAAAATGCACAAAACTCAATTGTTTTACTTATGCGGAAAAATATTTCTTAGTTACACCAAGCACATTTGACAGCTGTCTATACTGACACCCACTTTAACCTCACCCAGCCTCTGTCATCTATATTTCGTTTGTCAAATAGCATTCTTATTTCTTCCTACAAACTACCGAGTTTACCCTGTAGCCTTGCACACCTCTTCAGTAGTCACTGAAAAAAGTGCAAAATGTATATTTCTCTTAGGAAATGTACATTTGGGGAAAAGCCATAAGTCGTTTTTTTTTAGTTTGGAATGCCAGCGGAGTGATCGGGAGGTGCTTTCCATTTGAAGTTCTGTCATTATTACACCGGTGGAAATTACCACTCTATCAGCAAGAATATTATTAACAATCACCAACGCATTCTGGTCTGTTTTCGGCCTATCTGCAGACGGACTTTCCACTTTCAGAAAGTTTGTTCATAGATTCCTCTGTGACAGGAAAAGGCATATTAAAAACGCATAGACACGCATGAGAAACGTCATATAATTTGCACTTTTTGGGGCAGATTTACAAGGCCCTTGCGCCACTTTTGCGTCATTTTTAACACGGGAAAAGTGACGCAAAAGTGGCGCAAGGGGCTTGTAAATAAGCCCCTTTATATTTTAATGAACTTTCTGAGAACTTACTCAAAAGGAAAAGTGAAAAAGAGGTAGTAAGGGAAATCTATGGTGTGGATTTAAATCTTGCCTAAGGTCGTTTCACGCTTATTCTTAAAACATGTCGCCTAAGTTAATCCCATATTTGTTTTATTCATAGACCGACGTTTCAAAAATTAAAAACAATAATTACATAAGACATACATCATCATCTAAAGGAGCACATACTTACATTGTTTCCTCATATTGCGCAAATATTTGCCTAGGGCATAAGCCATATATGTAAGGGATAATAGAAATAAGATTGCATAAAAAATTACAACTTGCCTTACACCTTTGTGAAGGCACTGCACAATAAACACTGTGAGGGACTCTCCTATTTCACAAGAAGTTGATGCTTTCATCACATACAGTAATCAATGTTGAATGGATGTAAGGCATACAGGTTTCCCACATAGTCAGTCCCTTGATTAAGTACTTTGGAAATCTGAGGGCAGGGAGGGACACCATTTGAATCATGAGTAGTTGTCAATATTAATTATTGTTCAAAACTGTTTGTAACTACAGGAAGGGTACTTCACAGTCTCTCCTTAAAATGTGACACCTATACAAATAAGGTGAGTGAAATGACAATGAGTGTATGAGATGTAATCATTACCTTCTTGTGAAATATGTGTGTCCCTCACAATGTTCAGGGTGTAGTGACATTACAAAGGTGTAATGCATGTTGTGATTTTTGAAACATAGAAAAACTGTTTTAAGCAATCTTATTTCTAATATTCCTGCTTTAAACAGTGGTAGCCATAATCTACATGTGAAATACCTTGACAGACAAGACCGGGATACCCTGACTTGTACAAAGATAGGAAACACAAACCTTGTAATTAAGACATGGAATGTTGCGGGAGTAAAAGATAAATTAGCAAACCCAGAATGGTTGGAGGCTATTAGCCAAACTCAATTAGTCTGCCTGCAAGAGACTGGGCAACAGTGATTTTTATGTGGAGGGTTTTACTTCATTTCTAACCCCGTCAACCCCCTCAGAGGGAGGGTGGGCTAAGGGAGGCCTGGCAGTTTTAATACCTACAACCACACCATTGCAACTATTTAGGTCGTATATGTCCTTCCCCTACTTCAGATTCCTTCACCTACAAACAGAAGAAAAGCTAAATCTGGTTTTAATTAATTTCTATAATAATGTTTTTGATAAGACCAAAGTAAATGTTATCATGGACTTAAGCAATGAGATTGAATCATTCTTAACTCACATGAAGGACGAATATATATTAATATGGTTAGGGGATTTTAATTTGAGTTTATATAGTAGGAGGGGATCTAAAGGCTGTGGCTATGTAAAAACAAATGGGGAAGGATTGACACATTTTTTACATAACCCATATGGAGAGGCATTAAATGAAATCATTTTTAAATATAGCATGGATCTATTAGAATATCACAAGGGGGAAGAACGATTGTCACTACCAACATATTATGGGAATGGTAGAAGTTCTGTTATTGACCATATTTTGATGACCGAAAATGGGCAGCGACTAATAGAATCTTTTGATATCACCCCAAGTATCCTCAGTGACCATGCTATTCTGATAGTAGTCCTCAATATAAATATTTTAAGGTCTAACAGTTCGCAAATTATGAATCAAATCGAAACGCAGGGCAAAAATGGAATTAGTCTAAAATGGGCAAATATAGATAGCACGGCTATTACAGGGAAAATCATGGCAGAAAATCTTAGAGATTTTAATATATGCACGGATCTGGAGTCCTCACCTCTGTGTTTTATGGTAGCCTTTTGTAAAATCATGTTAGAAATCTCAGAGAAATTAAGATACCCCCAGAAGCAAAAGAAATAGAAAGAGGGGATGGTTCGATAAGGACTGTTCCATGATAAACAGAAAATTAAGGAAAGCCTTACGGGACACACCGAGAGACAGGGAAAAAACCTGTAGATTGAGAGCCATGTATAAATTTGCCCTAGATAAAAGAAAAAGAGAGCTGAAAGATAAGATTTGGGATGACCTACAGTAAGGCTGCCGAATTAAAGGATAATTCCCTTTTCTGGAAAATAATAAATCAACCTTTTCTGAAAGATAGAGGAGAACCAGGGGTGGAGGTATCCGTACAACAGGAGGACTGGTTAGAACATTTTGGCACTATTTTTAATCCGGATAATTGCCCCCTAGAGTTGTCAACCTCAACCATATATTTTATTGATGCTGCAGGTATCCCTGCCATAAGTTTAGAAGAGGTCACTAATGACCTAACTAAAGCTGCAAATGGAAAGGCCACAGGCCTGGATGGGGTCCCAATAGATACTTTCAAAGCACATACCACTTTATGGGCTCCCATGCTAACACAAGTATGCAACTCCACAGTTAAGGGTTTTCTCCCTGTTTCTTGGACAGAAAGCACAATTGTCCCAATATTTAAAAAAGGACTTAGAGGGGACCCGAGATGCTATCGCCCAATATCCCTCCTGGACTCTAGGGCTAAATTAATTAACCCTGAGCCGTGAACTCCGCTCCGCTCGCGGAGTTTGCAGAGTTTCCTGCACTCAGTGTTACGCGGAGATTGCGGAGTTCTGAAAAACTCCGCTTCGCGGTGCGTAGCAGAGTTTTTTTCCTCGCTCGCGTTCGTCAACGTCAAGTTGGCGACCGCGAGCGAGGAAAATCAACCTCCCGGCGAGATTTTTCCTCGTTCGCGATCGTCAACATCAAGTTGGCGAGCGTGAGCGTGGAAAATCAACATCCCGGGAAAGATTTCTCAACGCGGGTGGGGTCAGATTTCTCATTGCGAGTGGTCGCGTATGCTCGCGACAGCTCTCGTTGAGAAACTGCCCGGTCGCGTTGAGAAAGCTGCCGCTCGAGTAAAAATCTACCCGAGCGGCAGAAAAGGAAAGCAGGGGCCGCTTGCACTGTGCATGGTGCCGTTCGCAATGATTGCACAGTGCGGACAAGCATCCGGCACTGTGCAATCACCGCGAACAGCATTTTTCTATTGTACTCCGCCGCTCGCGTAGCTCCGTGTAGTGCAGCCGAGTTTTTTTTGCACTTCGCGTAGTGCAGCGTAGTGCAACTCCGCGAACACCGCCCAGGGTTAAAATTAATGGGTAGAATCCTCTTGGGTAGGTTGGAACAATGGGTGGAGGAGAAACATGTTCTTACTGATACACAGTACGGGTTCAGGAGTGATATTGGTACAATAGAACAATGTGTTAATTTACATCTGCTTATTAACAAATATACGGTTGTAAAAGAGGGACATGTGCACCTATGTTTCACAGGCTTAGGTAGTGCGTTTGATTTGGTAAACCATAATAAGTTATGGAAAACCCTTTCAGACATGGGTGCTACAATGGGTATTGTTAATTACTTGTCCCAATGGTACTCACATTTGACTGCACGGGTGCGCTATGGTCCAAAGGGGAAATGTACTAAAAGATTTAAGGTTGTCTGAGGGATCAGACAGGGTTGTGTCCTTGCCCCCCTGCTTTTTTCACTCTATATAAATGGGGTGGATGAGTGTCTACAGAAAGTTAAGGCTGATGCTCCCATGGTTGGATCTCACCCTGTCCCAATTTTATTATACGCAGATGATGCCATCCTCTTCTCTAGAACAGCAAACAGGCTTCAGCTTTTGATTGATAACTTTGTTACCTTTATGGAAAACAAAGATATGAAAGTAAATCTAAAGAAGACCGTTACCATGGTGAGTGGAAAGGGAAGAGTAAAAAAGAGGATACATCATATAAAGGGAGAGAGACTAGCTGAGATTCAAATGTTTTCATACCTGGGAATACAAATTACTGCATCAGGGCGCTGGGAAAGCCAAATAAATATCTCTAAAATGAAATTTCTGAGAGCCTTAGAATCTATTTTTAGAATTGCGAGTAAAATAGGCCAGAAACCCACTAGGGAGATACTGATACTGTATAAAAGTAAATGCCTCCCAAGTGCTGGTTACGGCGCTGCTTTGTGGGGGTGTACTAACTGTACCCCGCTGCAAACCCTTGAGAATATGTTTGTGGCTCGACTGCTGGCTGTCCCAAAAACAAGCTCACGTACATAACTCATAAGGAAGTGGCAGTTCCTTTTTTAGAGGATGACCTACATATTAGCCCCATCGTCTTGTGGTACAATATATAGAGTAAAGCAGGGACCGAGTTCACAAAGGCGATAATACCAGACTGCCTAATGCTAGATGCATGGAAGAAAATAAAATGGTTGACCTATAGTCACCAAGAAAAGTGGACAATAGCATCGGAGTCAAGGATACAGACAAAGTCTTAAAATGCTCCAAAACTTATGTTAAATCTATACTCAGGGGAAAGAGAGACATAGAAAGAGACACCCAAGAAAGCACATGTACAGGTGGGCTTGCAAAATTACCTGACAATTGTTAAGAATAGTCAACACAGGTTCTACCTCACAAGATTATGTTTAGGAACATTGCATTTAAGGGTTGCCTTTCCAAAAATTGGGGCATGGACTGACACCTTACCAAATTGCCCATGTGATGGTAGAACTAGCCAAAGCACATTGCACTTCATTTTATTCTTCAGTTTTTATAAGGACCTTAGGAAATGATTTTTAGCGCCGATCTTTAAAACTGGCAACTATATTTGCTATCAGGACTACGACAATAGTCCTGTCGTGCGCAAATAGAATCTGTCATGTGTACTTAATAGCCAGTGCATGAGAATGTACATTAGGAAGTCTGATACATGTTATTTAAAATTATTGGTGCATACTTAAAGATGGCACTCGAGGTGAAAGGACAGAGTGCATTGTCCTCTTTCCATGACTATAGCTCCCAGGACGTGGGAGGTATTTAATTGCGGAAACATTTATGTCTGTGTCTCGTACTCGAGGACACGGCTGGCTGTTTGAAAGACGGATCACTTCGCTTAGCGGTAAGACATTGAAGATTGCGGATGCGTGTTGCCTTACGCATTAGGGAAACCTATTTGTCTGATCATTTTCAAATTCCCTTCCTCATCTTAGACGAGGGACTGGGTCGACAGGGTCAACCCCTTAAGGCGAAATAAATTACTCGCAATATGAGAGACCTCAACATCAACATGATAACTTCAATCACCAAAAATAGACTACAGCCCCCCCCTAATTTAACCAACCTTGATGATCTTTCTGAGCACTACATTAACACTTTCTCTAACATTCTTGACTCTATTGCTCCGAAACAGCTCAAAAGGATTCCAGTCAAACTTTCTAAACCATGGTTTAATGGTGCCCTAAATGATGAATGGCGCAATCTAAGACTCTCTGAGAGACTCTGGAGAAACTCGCCTTCCACCACAAATCTCTCTCAACTGAGGAAAGTGAGAAGCGTTTACAACAAACACATACGCTTGACGAAAACCGAACACTTCAGAATTCAACTGGATGGAGCCAAAAATAGACCAAAAAAACTCTTCGAAATCATTAAGGAACAATCTAACCAATCGTCTAACCAGAGCTCTACTCCGTTATCCCTGCTCCCTAGTGGTGATGATTTTACCGCTCACTTCACTGAAAAAACAAGGAAAATAGAGCTGGAGCTATTACCTACCACCCCAACTTTGTTATCCATGATACCGCCCGCAGGATCAGGGGAGGTGGCAGAATCCACAACAATATACTCGCCTTTGGGCATCTCTCTCAAAAACAATGCCTCTTGGAGCAGTTTTCTCCTACCAGACTGCACTGAGATACTTCGCAACATGGCATCCATCAAACCCTCCAACCACTTTGGTGATCCTCTACCCGCCAAGCTCTATAAAGATTTAATCTCAGCCTTTCTCCCTCTTTGGTCCAGGATCATTCATGAATCCCTCTTACAGGGAAAGATTCCGGACTGCCTAAAAGTTGGGCAAGTTACTCCCATTCTTAAGAAGCCCAACGCGGACCTATCAGATCCAAACAACTTTCGACCTATCACCAGCAGTATGACTCTAGCTAAATTGCTTGAAAAATGCGTACATTCGCAGTTCTGCAAACATATTGAGAAATATCAACTCCTGGATCCTCATCAGTCAGGATTCAGAGCAGGGCACAGCACTGAAACAGCACTAACTCACATTGTTGATGACGCCATGAGAGCCCTTGACCAAAATGTCCCTTGTCTCCTGATCCTTCTAGACCTGTCCTCAGCCTTCGATACCATCAAACATGAAAACCTAATTGATCTCCTACAACATAGGATGGGATTTTCGGGCCCGGTCCTAAACTGGTTTACCTCCTTCCTTCACAACCGCACGCAAAGGATCAAAGTTAATCATGCCCTCGCTTCCAGTACCCCTGTCCTGATTGGAGTCCCCCAAGGTTCTACGCTCTCGCCCACTCTCTTCAACCTCTTTATGGAGCCTCTTGAGGTCATTCTGAACAGAGCGAACATTCAATACCATATGTATGCGGATGACACGCAATTGTACCTGAAGATCTCCTCGCAAGATAACATAAAAACTTTAAATGCTGCACTTGCCCAAACTCAACAATGGTTAGCTCAGAACCATCTCCTACAAAATACTCTCAAAACGGAATTTCTTTTGATCACCCCACCTAATCACTCAGCTCCTACCCTTGACTGGATTAAACACCTAACTGCTCTGAACTGCACGCCTCACGTTGTAGACTCTCCCAAATCTTTAGGTATCACCTTGGATAAACACCTAAACATGCAAGCACACATCAGTGCTACTACTAGGGGAGCCAATTTCCAACTCAACACACTGAAGAAAATCAAACCATTCCTCCCCCCAAAGATCTCAGGCCGGCGGTTCAATCCCTGATTATCCCTAGATTGGAATGTGGGCTGGTGACCCTCGCAGGTCTTCCCAAAGCTAGCTTGGCCCCACTCAGAGCTAACTTGAACGCATCGGCCAGACTTTTAACGGGCTTGAGGAAATTTGATCACATTTCACCCGACCTTTTGCAACTAAATTGGTTATCTATTGAAGCTAGAATCCGACTCAAGATAGCTTGTCTGACTCATAAAGCCATACACCACAATACCCCATCCTACCTAGCAAATAATCTTGAGCTATCGGGCTCCAGCCGGAACCTCAGAAGTACGTCCACCCTTCTCTTGAAACCTCCAAGATTCAAAAAGAAAAGATCGTACAACCGTGCGTTCACCGGTCTTGCTCCGAGAATCTGGAATTCCTTGCCACCCGAGATCAGATCCAATCCTTCCACTACTTCCTTTAAAAAACTGGTCAAAAGACTACTAATGAACGAACGTTAATGCGTTGATCATGCTCGTGTGTTTTGTTAATAACCAAAATCTTGAAGTATTCACTGATGTTCTATTACATGTTTTACCTTCTTTTTGTACTAGTCCTCGTTAGCTCCTTTTACTGCATTAACTGTTGATTTTGCTTGTTTCCTTTTTGTTAAAATTCCTTGATGCACATCGCACCTCTTGGTTCTTTCTACTGTATGATGTTTTACTCTGAGCGCTCTATGGTACCTCTGATACACCCTACTCTGTATTCTTGAATGTTTTCCCACAGGTTGTAACTTCACTTACCTTCTTTATGTTTTTGTATACTTGCCAGCGCCAACTCTGTACAGCGATCTGATACCCCTTTGGGTCTTGATCGTGCTGTATAAAACTTTTCAAATAAATAAATTTGGTCTAAATGCGGCTTTTTGGATGACATGGGCAGGCATTACATGCCCATTAGAGTGAGCATGTCTAATCAAGGTAGAGTGTATTTGTACACGCTAGAAATATGTTTTGTAACTCACTTTACATACTAGAATACTTAAATTGGCAAGATTCAGTATGAGTTTGACTATTATGGTGATATGTGGCTATATACTAACCGTGACCTATATTAAAAAGTCTGATACATTGAGGCATCTCTTTTGAATTACAGAGTTTGCCTATTTGGATCATAATAAGATCCCATACAAGCCTGGAGCTGAAATATTTGATTCTCCCAGAGGATATCGTCTATTGTTTACCGTGGGATGGAATTATCACCACATGAAAAGTAGGTGATAATGTGATTAGAACTGATGTATAGGCTGTAACGAGAAGAGTAGACCCGTGTATGACGTGGCCGTTCTGATTATACCTCTGTGTCTCTCTTTGCACAGATTTCTACCGGAAATATTGGAGGTATTTGAGCAATTCCTATTTATGCATGAGGTTTGATTTACTATTGGTTGGTGTTCATTTCACTTTCTCGTCCTCTTTTCGCCACTGTTGACACTTATTAGAGACAGGCGGGCTTTCCCACATCGGTTAATAAGTTTGGTTTGGATTGGTTGTTTTTCTGCACCTTCCGGATTTCAGTTTCCGCTTTGACACATATCGGAGAGATATATGAGTCTTTGCAACAATGGAATTTTATTCACGCATGTGTGTTTTCTCCATCACCCAGATGATGGGACTATAGGGTCCCCTTCTCACATCCTGATTATGAGACTTTCTCTTATTGAATAATTGGTGAACTCTTAGAAATAAGGTTTTAGGGATCCACTCTGTGCATGCTTGTATATATTTCTCCAATCTGTAAGTGGAGCAACATCAAGTCACGGGGAGACCTTTAAAGATTTCTGTACACCAGCAGGGCCTGCTTTAGCACTGTTGGCGCCCTGTGCGACAATGTATGTTGGCGCCCCCCCCCCCAATGGCCACCTCTGCCACGGATTCCCTCACTAGCACCCTTTAACAGTGCCCCTCAAGTCTCCATAACCACTGTCTATCAGATTCATTTAGTTTTATAGCACCACGCATAGCAGTGTAAGGTGCACAGAGCACTGATTTACACACATATGATTATATGTGTGTAAATCAGTGCATGGGACATGTTACATCAGACAGGACTACAAGGTGTAGTGTAGGAGTGACATGTCATAAATACTGGTAGGCAATATAGTTTAAGAGTCAATATTCTGAAAAAGCACAAATTCCGAATTTAAAATATAAAACCATTGTTAGGGGTTCTGTTTAATAATAAGAATTGTTTTCATTTTAACATTACCTTTTTGTCTTTGTTTACTTAAGTTATCAGTCAGAGGCCAGTAGGGCGCTGAAAACACATTTTAAAGTGTTTTCTTCTGACATTAACTGTTAAAGGGATGTGTTGATAAGGGAAAAAATGCCAGCCAGGACATAAAATGCTAGTCATTGCAAGTGATTTCCCAATGTTTCTATTAAAGGGTCTGGATTGCATCCCAGAGTTCTTGTTTCCCTTGGGCATGCTTTGAATAAGGTGTCAGGCAAAAGTTTAAAGCAACATGCAATACATATAGTTTAAAAATAATTGAGAAATATATACCAATAAAAGCACGACATTGAAAAACGAAAGTGACCAGCTTTACTTAAATGTTTCCAAGTGCTTTGTGTATTTTTTTTATACCAAAGTAGTCTACGAAGCAGATTGCCTTCGTTACTTAAAAACATTCAGTGAATTAAATATTTAAATAACCATTTTAAGTTGCAGTATTGTAAAGCAGAGATCGCAACCTCTCTTTTGTCAAATTTCTTTTTTTTTTTTGCAACCTGGTTCTTGTTTTTTTGCTTTCCCCATTATATATAGGATTACAAGTACCAGAATGCAATGCATCAACTACTCATACCTGAAATGGGAAAATGCGAGGTCTCTGTGTAGGGTCTAATGGATGATTTCTTGTACACATATACAGCATGAAAGCCTTTTACTTCATTGTTTCCACAAAGTTTGTTTGTGTTTTCATACTGGAATAACAGGAATATTGAGCAGCATTGCAATTTTAGTTTCCGAACTAAAATCCTGCTCTTATTTATAACAAGGGAGTCCATGATACCAATGCATTGTCCATAGGCCTGTGAGGAAGGGGAGCAAGCATGTGATTTTATTGGGTAGATGATGATAATGCCAGATGGCTGTATGGGAATTATTGCTGAAAGGGGAGTTTAAAAGGCTTTACAGAATTGCAAAATGGGTTCAATGCATATTAAAAAGCCATTTTATGGTTGCAAACCGTATGATTTTGTGAATCGCAGGGACTGGGAATCCAATTTTTTTTGTTTTTAGGTTCTATGGGGGTCATTATGATGGCGGGCGGATCGCCCCCGCCGGGCCGGCGGTAGTCAGCGCCGGCCCGGCGGGGGCAATCCGCCCGCCATCCAGACAGCAAAGACCCCCCGCCATATTATGATGGCTGGGGGGTCCGCGACGGGCGGAAAGCCCGTCCGCCGCTTTTCCGCCGGTCGACTCGTCGACCAGAGGAAAACAAACATAATATGGTGGCGGTGTCTCCAAGACACCGCCATCCATATTATGATGCCAGCGGAGATCAGCCTTTCCATGGCGGCGTTGCCGCCATGAAAAGGCATACAGTCTTTGCATTTGGGGGCCCGTTGCGGGCCCCAGGATGTTGGGGGTGGGGGTGCACATGGGGGTACCTATGGTACCCCCTGCATTTGTATGCACAAGGTGGCAGGCACCGCGCGGTGCCTGTCACGTTGTGCATGCAAATGCACGACGTGCATTCACAGCATTGTGGCGGGCGGTGCGGTGGGCACCGCCCGCCACAATGCTGTGAATAGAGCTTGCCACCGCCACGGTGGCATCCTAATAGCATGTGCGGGACCGCCGCACCCCTTGCGGACGGTCCCGCATTCCGCTGCGGTGGCGGGCGGACTTTGTCCACCCGCCATCGTAATGATGTCCATAGTTAGGTAACAAATTAATTTATATGCAAGTGGTATGTTACGGTTAAAGATGTAATGTGTTTTAAATTGGAATTTTTTTAAATCATTTTTCAGTAAAGTATTTACTTTACTGGTTTGTGCACCTGAAAACAAAATATAAATTTGAAAAATATAAATGTGGTCTTACTGGTTTCAGTATGGGGAATCCTATATCTAGACTATAATTCATCACACCAATTTATATATTTACTGGATTTTTTGGAGTGGGGAGAAATGTGGTGGGGGCCCCATCAGCATATTCTGCAGATGGGCCACCTCAAGTTTCATTACGCCACTGCCCTACCTCCCTACAATCTGGATTTCTCACAGCACATAAGGAATTTTACATTTTTCAATAGATGCAGAAGCCACATTTCCATCCATCACTATTTTTCTCTTAAGCTCTGTTCTGACAACTCTTGAGAATATCTAATCAAACGCATAAAGGCTTATGTAATGGTACAGTCATGACAGCTGTCTTTCACAATCCTAGAAGGGACTCTCTGTCTTTGATCTAAATTCACTTGCACCTTTAGCTATGTTTTCTGTTGATAGAAAAGTATAGTACAGGGACACTCAAAGTATGGTTTGGAGGCAGCTTCTGGCTAACATTCGGAAAGCTGTTAAATCGACAAGCATTTATGTTCAGGTTAACGGAAGTAAAGGAAAAGTAGCAAGAAAAGTTTTCTGCACCACTTATCTTTAAAAACACCTTAACTTTTAAAGACATTGTGCAACAAATGAAAAAATATGATAAAATCTCTTCCGCTTCAAAATTAAAAAACTGTAATCATTAACATGTAGAGGCGTTTTACCATAGTAGTTCAAATTATATCACTGCATTGAGGGGATTTTATTAAAAGTGTTCGTTTTTAAACATGAACTTAGAAACATTCATGCCTCCTCATGCCCTAACAATAATGCCATAAGTGAACCAAGAGGCAAGACTTTTGGCATGTGCGCCCTTTGGTTGGCTTCGGTTGTTAATATAAATTGAACCACATTATAGTTTATTAAAAGAAACACAAGAGAAGGTTTTTTATTGCACACATCCTGGACTCATGCATTTCAAGGTGTTCTCATATGTGATAATGAAGAAAAAGGAGACAAAGTGTAATAAAACAATTTCCTAGGATCATACAATTTGGTAAAGTTGTAAAGCTGTGACTGATCCCCGGCTTTCGAGTTTGGACCCGGGCCGGGAAGGCAGAGCCGGACCCAATGGGGGCCCGGGTTGAACGCCGGCCGGCGGTGGGGGACCCGCCCCCCCGCGCCTCCGCATGTAAATTCCCGGCTAAGTCGGGGAAGGGGCCAGGATTGGCCCACGAAAATAAAGAAGGCTCCCCCCCAATCAGGGGGCGAGCAAGTAAGTCCAAGGGGGGGGTTAAGAAGGGGGCCAACGGCCCAAAGAACCACAATTCACCCCTCCTTGGCGAGGATAGAGGAGAGTTGGGAGAATTAAAGGGACAGTTGAAGCGAGCTGGGATTGTGGGAACAGCAGGAAAGTTTGCACGCGAACGCTGCTGGTGGAACTTGCTGTGGGAAGGATCCCGAAACCCCCGAAAACCGTGAACCAAAGGCTTAAGCAGACCGGGGGGAAAGCACAGCACAGCACAAAAGGTGGTGCAAAGCAGGATGGCCAGCAGGAAGGGGCAGCTGGGAGGAAAACACAGCCCCCGGCAAGGTTCAGGGAGAACCAGGAGAGGCCAGCAGTCCCCAAGAGGGGGCAGAAGAGACGCAGCGAAGGAGCAGGACCAGACCTGGACGAGGACCTGCAGGCCATGCCAGGGCCCCTGGTGACACTAAAAGGAAGGAGCTGGATGAACCAACAGATCGAGGATACAGCGCAAGGAAAAGGGAAGAGGCCGCGAAAAACATCCCCCACACGACCAACCACGAGGAAGGTATCAGACAAGGGGCTTGCAGCCAAAACGGCGGCCCCAAAAAAGGCAACGGAGCAGGGGCATGCAGCCAGAACGGCGGCCCCTAGGAAGGCAGCTGGGAAGCGGCAAGCAGCCAGAACGGCCCCCCCGGCAAAACACAGGGAGGGCAGGACAAAGGGCCCCAGCAGGCCAGAAAGGAAAAGGACAGAACCCCTGAATTGGTGAGCAGCGCAGAGTCCGAGGACAGCAGTGAGGAGTAGGGGCCTGTAGCCTCCACGGCGGCCCCGCGGGAGAGACACGAGAGAGACGGCGAAAGAAGCAGCAGGGGCACCGGTAAGCATGGCGCGCGCAACAGCAAGCCGGGGCACGGGGCGGGCCAGGGAGCACGCGCCAGCCCATGGCAAAATGTGAATATGGGGACTCAGCTAGGGGTACACAATGTAGCAATGCAAGCTCCATGGCACATGCAAACTCCATGGCAAGCAGGGCTAGGTGTAGGGAGGCCAGAATTCCAAGGGGAAGCATGGAGCAGGGAAGAGGAGGGGCAAGCATCCGGACTGCCCTGGTGACAATGGCCGGAGATGGGAGCCCCTTTTAATAGGTACTCAACATGGGGACCAAGGGGACAAGGGAGGCCCCTGGCTCCGGGCGCAGGAGTGGGCAATGGGGGGCCCACAAGGGGAGCAACAGGCCATGAGCCCGGGGTGACAAGCCCAACACCACAAAATGCGCCGGCAGAGACGGGGGCAGCACCGCACGGGAGCACAGGGGCCAGCGGGGGAACAGCCTCAACCAAACCAGACTCACGGAAGGGCAGGACAGCAATGGGAAGCCGGCTAGCGAATACATACGACCCTCCCCGAGCGATCCACCTACAACAACAAGAATGTTAGGGCTGGCCAACCTCATCCCTCTCACCGTTAAGGAGAGAATTTGGAGAAAAGAATTCATAGATATTTTCTCGCTGCTAGAGGTGCGCCAGGCAGGGATAGACCTGACAGCGCAGGACAAAAAGGACGAGGACAGAAGGGCCCCCCGAAAACCTAGGGTGGAGAGGTCAATAGAAAACTGGCTGAAAGCGTTCAGGACACTAGCGCGCGTTTTCATTGAAAAATTCCCCCAAAGCGCGGCGGCACTGTGGCTATATGAGCAAAAAATACATGAGGCGCAGCAGCAATACCAAGGGGAGGCATGGCTACACTATGATGAGGGCTTTAGGGAAAAGATGCAGGTGTGGCCAGTAATAGAATGGGATTGCCAAGACATGGAGGGCTTCTCAAAACACATGGTGGCAGCCAGAGAAGGGGTTGGTGTTAAAGAGTACACTTTTCGTCAGTACGGGAGTAAGGGCAAGTTTGAAAGCCAAGGGAAAGACTTCAAAGGAGAAATCCAGGCAGGACAAAAGTCAAATAAAGCATGTTGGAAATTCGACAAAGACGAGTGTAAATGGGGAGCATCATGCAGATTTAAGCATGCTTGTGGGTCATGTGGGGGCAACCATCCCAGCATTCGCTGCAGACGCAACACAGGGCCGGGGGCCAACAAAGAGAAGACAGGCACCAAAAAATAAGTTACAGCCCCCGCAGAGCAGGGGCAAGGGGGACGGGGGTGGAGGGCAGGCGCTACCCACCCCCATCAGGACAGGCAGACTACTACAACTACTACAAGGGTACCGCAAAACAAATGACAAACAGTTACTGGCGGATGGTTTCACGCAGGGTTTCCCCATACCTTACAAAGGGCCAAACGGAGCGCTGGAGAGCCCAAACCTAAAGTCGGTAAGGGACAACCCCGGGGTGGCTAGGGAGAAGGTGGAAAAGGAAGTACAACTAGGGCGGGTGGCCGGGCCTTTTACTGCCCCCCCGCTGAAAGACATGGTGGTCTCCCCGCTTGGGGTGGTCCCCAAAAAAGAGCCAGGGAAATTCCGGCTGATCCATCACCTCTCCCACCCAGAAGGGGAATCAGTCAACGATTGGCTGGACCAAAGCGAGTGCACAGTGGCATACGCATCGGTGGACGACGCAGTGGACTTAATTAGGCAGGAAGGAAAGGGGGCCCTGATGGCAAAGTCGGACATAGAATCAGCCTTCAGGTTACTGCCGGTCCACCCAGACAGCTACCATCTGTTGGGTTTTAAATTGGACGGGCAATATTACCATGACAAATGCCTACCCATGGGGTGCTCAATATCATGTGCACATTTTGAGGCTTTCAGTGGCTTCCTAGAATGGGAACTGGGTACAAGGGCCCCAAAAGGCGGGCGGGTACACTATCTGGATGACTTCCTGTTCATCGGGAAAGCAGGCACGAAGGAGTGCGACAACCTCCTAGACAATTTTGTGCAACTGGCGCGGGAACTGGGCATCCCCCTGGCACAGGAACAAACAGAAGGCCCAACCACAAGACTGTCCTTTCTGGGAATCGAGTTGGACTCGGTGGCCGGCACGTGCAGGTTGCCACCAGAAAAAGTTGCCGATTTGCGCGCAGGCATTAAGCTAATGCAACAGCAGAAGAAAGCTACGTTGAAGGAAGTACAGCAGTTGCTAGGTAAACTGAGGAGGCTAGCCTGGTTAACCAGGGGCATGACGCAGAAGCACCACAGGGTCCGCATCACACAAGGGGTGAAGGAGGACCTGGCGCAGTGGGACAGGTTCTTGGCAGAATTCAATGGCACCCTGATATGGCGAGAACCCTGGGTGCATGCACATGAGCTAGAGCTCTACACCGACTCAGCAGGGGGGCTCGGGTTTGGGGCAATACTGGGAACCGCCTGGACAGCGGGGGAATGGCCAGAGGGCTGGCAACGCACAGGGTTGACAAAAAACATAGCGCTGCTGGAACTATTCCCCATAGTGGTGGCCTTCCACATCTGGTCCCAGCAGCTGGCGAACAGGCAAATTACACTGTGGTCAGACAACCACGCGGTGGTACAGGCAATAAACACAGGGTCGGCGAAATGCCCAGCAGTGGGTGCACTGCTGCGTAGACTAGTGGGATACCAGTTGCAGGGCAACATGGCGATTAGGGCACGACACATCCCAGGAACAGAAAACTCAGTGGCGGATGCCATTTCTCGTTTTCAGTGGAAAAAATTCAGGGAACTCGCCCCAGCAGCCGACAGATGGATGACCGAAATGCCAGAGGAAGCATGGGCATGGGTGGAACAGGGTTGGAGACGCTGCTGAGCAACGCATTGGCGCCAAAAACAAGAAACCGCTACAGTAAGTGCTGGGAAACATTCAGGACAAAGACTGGGTTGGAAGGGAACAAGTGGGCCTCACAAGGAGAGGTCCTGGGGTTCATCGAGTGGGCCTTTATGGCTGGTAGGACTAAAACATGGGCCCAATCGCACCTCAATGCAGTGGCATACTATTTAAAGATGGAGGGACAGGCAGATCCCACCAGGGCTTTCAAAAGCAGAATGGCAATGAAGGGATGGGGGCGTTTGCAACAGCCAAGCAAAGATAGGAGGCGCCTCATCCATGTCGCAATACTAAGTAGGATGCTGGAGGCAACAGCAGAGGTGTGCTCCTCAAAACACGAGGGAGAGCTTTTCCGAGCAGCATTCGCGGTAGCATTTTTTGGGGCTTACAGGGTCAGCGAGCTAGTAGCCCCATCGAGAAGCGACCCAGGCACAGACTGCATCCACAGAAGGGACGTGGTGATAGAAGAAGGCCACATGGACATACTGCTGAGACGTCCCAAGACAGACCAAGCAGGCAAGGGTAGGAGGACCAGGATTCTCTGCGCAACAGATGCAAACACCTGCGCAGTGTGCTTACTAAAGGAACACCTAGGAGAGAGGGAGCTGAGCCAGGGGCCGCTGTTCAGACACAGGGACGGGTCCTCCCTCAGCCGCTTTCAATTCATAGCGGTGATGAGAAAAGCACTAGATAAGATAGGCCTCCCCGCACACGAATATGGCTCACACTCTTTCAGAATAGGGGCAGCCACGACAGCTGCGGGACTAGGACTGGGGGAGGGGCTGATCAAGGGGATAGGGCGCTGGGCATCCAGCGCATTCAGGCGTTACATACGCCCCACGGTTTACTGAGCCCAATCTCTCCCGCCCCATACAGGTCCAAGAGCGGCACAGAAGACGGTGTGGATAATGGGACATTCCTACGTAACGCGGGCGCAACAGTGGGCGGCAACCAGACGCAAATTCGGCGGCGTATGGCTGCGGGACACCACCATAGAGTGGTGGGGACGCGCAGGGATGAAATGGGAACAACTGCTACCCGCGGCGCGGGAAGCACTGAAGCATGGTGGCAGACCGGACGCGGTAGTGATCCACCTGGGCGGGAACGACTTGGCAGCATTGGGAAGACGAGCGCTACTAGAGAACATGCAGAGCAGTCTCACGGCGCTGGCACGCCTAATCCGCCCAGCGGATCTGATATTTTCTGAAATCATAGCACGGGGACCTGGCGCGGGGCAGTGAAGCCGGGAGCAGTCGAAAAATCCAGAAAAAAGCTCAATATTACCATGGCCAGGATATGCAAGGCCCAGGGATGGGGTTTCGTGCGGCACGGGTTCATAAACCTAAGGTCCCCCGGGTATCATCTGGAAGACGGGGTACACCTCACAGGGGTGGGAATGGACATGTTCCTACTAAACATTGTGGGGGTACTGGAGCAAATGGGTTGCAACTAGGACGCGGAGGAAGGGCCGCGGCAAATGGGGGGAGCACCCTCCGATCGGGAAACCGTAGGGAGCGTGGCGGATCAAACACAAGGAAGCTAGTAGGACTCAAAATCACTAGAGGATAGACGGAAGGCTCTCCCAGTGGCCTTGGGATGCCTCACGGCAGGGGCACTGAGGGAGCCAGGGGGCGGCGTGCCGCCAGAGAAAGAATAGAGGCGACACTCCCGCAGGACCCTTGGGATGCCTTACGGCAGGGGTACAGAGGGAGAAGATGGTAGGGACTCAGCCTCAGGAAAGATAGAGTAGACGCTCAAGCAAGGTCCTTGGGATGCCAAATGGCAGGGACCCCCGGGAGAAGGGAGGGCCCACAAAAAGGTCCAGGGCAAGCGGGACGGCACTTGCAGCCCGGGCAAGTCCCAACGGACACCCTCCAAATCGGTAGCAAGTTGAAGCCTAGACCCGTGAAGTGAAACCCCGAGAAAGGTGCCCCTCCCTCCTCTCCCAGAAAGTTGAGGAGGCTGGGGGTCCAGGTCACAAAGAAAGTGAGGAAAGCTAAACAAGGACATGGAGGGCTTATGACCATGGGCTTTGAAATATAAAAAATTGTATGTAACAAAAATTGTTGTGTTGAAAATAAACTGCGACCTTTTCAGGCACCAAAGAAGTGGTCAGTGGTGATTTTAAAGGAAAGCGCGCAGTTGGCGGTAGCAAGCGGGGGGTGAGCGGGAAGGGGGGACTCGCCGCCTGGAAGGGGTTTTACATTGTGCTATTCAGCCATTGGAAGGGCATTGCTTTCCCTCTCTCATTTTACATTAAAAAGGTAATGCTTTTACTTTAATTTTTGCTGCATGAGGTTAGAGAGGAAGTAGCACAGAGAAGGCATGTAAAGGCTCATCTCATTTTGGGCGTGAGGAGCCAAGAGAACCTTGAGCTGAGCCAGGCATCTGGCTGAAGCTTGGCTCAAATGTTCAGTGCCTCTCCACTTCTATCACATAATGGTAATTAAGGGGAAAAAAGGCATAGGAAGGATATGATCTGACTATCAACAAACAATTTGGTGAAGCAGTAATGCCAACACCATAGTGCAGGACTCCATGTTTCAAGATTCATTAGTTGCTTCCTACACCATATTTTAATGAAGGGACTGAGAGTGGGTGTCCTCTCGCCTTGGGTACAATCAAATGATCATTGTGCTACAGTCCTGTTTTCTTATCCCATAATTGCTACCAGTGGTTAGTTTGATTTAAGTTTCCCCTATCTCTGTAAAAAAAAAAAGGTTAAGCAATATGTTTAGATAGTGATTACCCAAGAGTGCACAGTTTTTTACAAGGAGACACTGAGAATAATTAAAAAACATGCCTTGTGGTTCCATAGTTTTCATTTTGCTCATTACAGAACAACTAGATTGTGAGTGATTCCAATGTGAAAATCAGGCACTACTCTCACCAAAGAAATGCCACTATGCTAGGAATACTGCACAGAATTTAAATACAGAGTTCATAACCAGCATATTTTGGCAAAACGGTAAAGCCAAGATTAAATGTCTAGTCTCATAGTGCCTGGCTAAAACCTTTCCACTGTCCCTTCCCTAGTGGTGGAAGTTGTGTGTTTGAGTCTACCCACCTCAGTGACTTGCACACCTTGTTGGTGAGGCCTTGATAGCACTTGCTATCTTAACAGAGTCACATTTTTTAAGCATGCCTAATGTTTACAGATAAGAGACTAAAGGCAGAAGAAGATTGTGAGACTTAAGATTCTATTTCATTCTGATAGACCTGGAAGTCTTTGGTGTGGTCTCACCCCGCCCCAAAACGTTTTGTCTTCTCCCTTCCTTTTGTTAAATTACATTTTTGTAGGCTTTAGGACTGTTTGCACTTTACCACTGCTAACCATGATAAAGTGCATGTGCTCTCTCTCCTTCTGCCTATGAAGTAGCCATTAGGATGCACAGAGTCCCAGAGGAGTATTAGGGGGAAGGTCTGTGGAAACACATACCCACATTAAGGAGGTGTACAGTTCTGACACTAGACATGGGGCACTTGATGAGGTAAGCTCCCATGAAAGCCATTCTACTCACAAGGATGGGGCTCACACCAGAGAAATACCACATACGGTTCAGGGACAGCCAGAAGTTGACAAATCAATCTTGGGTAGATGTCTTGAATTACTCCAGCAAAGCACTGAGTGATTGGGTGAGAGACAGTCATATAAGTGATTTTAGTGGGCTGTATTTTGAGAGAGCCCATGCTCATTACTTGCTTTACAGAGTTGCCCCGAAACCTAATTGACAAGAACCTCACTTCACCTATGGAGTTTGCCAAGGGGGCAGACCTGTGGGTTAGCACTACAGTTTCCAAGAAGGTATTGGCCGATCCCCAAAAGGGTGGACAGCGTCGTCAACAGAAGAAAGAGTCGGGATACAAAGATATAAATAAGGAGTTCTTTAAAGGCCCCCAAAATAGTTCACAGGGGAAGTACATCCAGCCCCAACCTGACCAGAAAAAGAATGGGTTTATTGAAAAGGACACAGGGTACATTGTCCCCAAGTGCTATCAGTGCTATAGGTGTGGTCGCTTGAAGTGGAATATCAAGTGTCCCAAAAGGACCCAGCCCCCCTGCTGGTGGGCCAACCCCAGCGTTGGCCAGAGTAGCACTTGGGGAGGAGATTGCCCCAGTTAGCATGGGGTGAAGAGCAGAGGTTACCTTAGTGTCACTGGGTGACAAATAGATGGTGCTGAAAGCATGCATGCCTTCAAATACTGCTAAGTACAGGAAGTGGGCCACCATCAATGGACAGAAGGTAGAGCCCCTGAGGGACACAGAAGCCACTACCCTATGGCTTTGGTTCCTTTTACATGGGGGCAGCAGTGGCCGGCACAGGTAAACACGGTGGGGCGGCGGGGTGGGGTAGGAGCGGGGGGAAGTCGACAGACGACAGAATAGGTATAATTAGATAAATAAATAAATAACACCTATTCCGTCGTCTGTCGGCTTCCCCCCTGCCGTGCCCTGCCCCACCGCGCTTACCTGTACTGGCCGCCGCTGCATGGGGGGTCTCAGGTTCTCTAAAAGTAGCTGTGAGTCCTTCATGCCTATAGATTGTCTGATAAGGAATTACTTAGAGCACACCATCTGGAAGGATATGGAGCTCCAATGTCACCAGGAGATGTTAGGGTTGTCTGAGTGGGTGTGCTTGACCACATGTTTGGTGGCAATCCGAGATGGTAGTCAGGAAGGCCTGGAGCCTAGAATAGTGGCTCAGGGAGCTGCCAAGAGGAGAAAGGGCAAAGGGCATGGGAAACCAGCTCCTGAAACTCCAACAGTCTGGGAGGTAGAAGATCTTGAGGCAGATGTCCTTGACTTGACAGAGAAGAACATTGCTGCCCTGGGAGACCTGCCTGTGCTGACAGAATGGCCGGCTGAGGGAGGGCCAATAAGTGAGGAGTTCTGTAGAGCTCAAAGGGAGGGCCCCACACTTGAGGACTTGAGGTGGGAAGCTGAGGCACAGGCAGCTGGTGACACCTTTAGGGATCACCTGATCTATTGGGAGAATTCCTTAGCATGAGACAACCCGAGTGTTGGTGCTCCCCCAGTGCGACAGAGCCTTCCTACTGGGTCTAGCTCATGACATACCCCTGGAATGACATCTGGGTCAGGACAAGAACATTGTCAGGCTTGCAAACCCCCGATCAGGTAGAGGGTTTTCTGTCATGTTCACCAGGAGTCGGAGCCCAGCTCTGACATGGTGCTGCTCGGATCCTGTGCTGGGAAGGCAACGATGTCCCCATGGAGGAAGAAGGTGGCCTACTGCTCCTCTGCCGCACCTCTGCACAGCTCAGAGACAGCAGGCTCAGTTTCCGGCCCAAAGCCAGCAAGAAATGTGTTCACTGTCACGTGATAGGTTTTCTGCAACACCATGAATGGAGAGCGAGTGATAAAATGACGTGTAAGGAAACATAACACATAATTTTGAGTTGTACTGATCAAAGGTTTAGCTACAATGGGTTAAAACCGATATGGTTTTAAAGGGTGCAAGGAAAGGGAACTTCTATAAGGGCAGAGAACAGCTGGTGGATGATGGATGGAGATTGAGTGACAGAGTAGGCTGGGCCTCACTGAGCACTCCCAGTCCTCTGAGTCCAGGCACCATGGCTGACAAATGAGCCCTTGTGCGCCCTGTGCACACAGCAGGTCAGCTGGGGGCAGGCAGCTGCTTGCATCCCACTGTAACCACACCACAAAGCAGTAGGCATGACACGAGGAGTGAATAGGAGAAGCCCACCCCCAGTGCATGCATCCCAGGCTGTAGCCAATCCAGACATTGCTCATGCTGTTATAGCAGTGCCTGGATTGGCTGGGGCAGGGGACCACAACGCTCATTACTATGCCCTCGGGCTGCGGCTATGAGTCACCCCGGGCTCCAGTTTACACAGGGGGAAGCCTCTGAGGCAGCCTCTAGTGCACATGTTGGGCTGTCTGGAGAGAGGACACCGTTCAACCAAACATGCGCACTTGCGCCCCTCTGACTCTAACAGTGTCTCCTGTCTTTCAATAATATGCCCCACCCCCTCAGCCCCGCACAGGAGGATTCTCAATAGACCCACCTCCTCATGCCTGAAACTGAAACGGCCCACAGCAGCAATGCCTAGAAAGTCATACAATGTTTAGGACTTTACTTACATTTAATTGGGAGGCCTGGTGAGCCAAAATATCAAGGGGAAAATGCCCCAATGCCCTAAGGGATGCACCGCCCCTGGGTGGACCTCAAGACCCTCAGGAAACCCCTAAGAGTCGTCCATGTTAACCACCTCAAATCCCACTATAAGAGTTCTGAAGTTATCATGCTCCTGGTGACAGATGATAGTGTGGAAGAGGGGAGTGAAACTCTCCCTGACCTCCTACCTTACACGGAGCTGGGTAGGTCAGTGGGAGGTGTCAGCCTCTCCCCTACCCCGACCGAAGACCTGCAGAGGGTCTGCCACCAGTTACTGGGGCAGTTTTCCTCTCTGTTCTCCCTCACTCCTGGGCTCACACATTTATATACCCATGACAATGATACAAGGGGACGGTATGCCTGTGAAGAACAAAATGTACATCTTAAAAGGTGAGGGCTGGTATCAAAGAGGAAGGATCAAAAAGGTTTGAATTCGGGGTGTCTGAGGAGACCAATAGCCCTTGGTCCAGCCCATCGGTGCTGGCACCCAAAGCTGCCCCACTGTGTGTCGCCCCAGAACTTAGGCTATGTGTGGCGTGTGCCTCATACCTGGTGGTCCAGTGCGGAGCTTCTCTGCTCTGCCTCTGCTCTGCCCTCTGTCTCTCTGCCTGCTGATCACCTTTTCCTTCTCTTTTTCATTTCTCTTTTACTTTTCACTTTTTTCACTTTTTTCAGCTCTTTTTCTGCTTCTGCTTTCTTGCCTCTTTTTGCACCTTTTTTCCCTGTGCCCCTGCTTGTCCCCTGGGGCCCCGCCCCCCTCCAGTGCCGATTCCCGATTCTCGCTTTCCCACCTCCCAGCTGTCCAGCCCTCCCCCTCACACTGTTTATGATGGCCACTGTGTGGTGAAAGAAGCAATCTCAATGACCTTGTCAGTGAAGTGCTTCCCTTCCCGCACAGCTTCACTGAGGTAGCTACTGCCTCTGCTGCCCCTGATCCTTGCCGGTCAGAGTTCGAGGCCCTCCTCCACCATCAGGCACCAGCCTGCGCCTCATCCCTGGTGGTCCAGTGGGGAGTTTCTCTGCTCTGCCGCTGCTCTGCCCTCTGTCTCTCTGCCTTCTGATCTCTTTTTCCTTCGCTTTTTCGTTTCTCTTTTACTTTGCACTTTTTTCACTTTTTCTGCTTCTGCTCTCTTGCCTCTTTTTGTGCCTTTTTTCCCAGTGCCCCTGCTGCTGCTTGTTCCCCGCGGCCCCGCCCCCCTCCAGCGCCAATTTCCGCTTCCCATTTTCCCGCCTCCCAGCTGTCCAGCCCTGCCCCTCACACTACTTATGGTGGCCGCCCAGCAGATGGGCGCAGTGGGTTCAGTGCTGGTGCACTGAAGAAGTGACAAAGGCAAGCCCGTCTGTGCCAGTCCACACCTGGACCGCGCCCAGTGCCACGGACCCTAGTTCTCAGACCATGATCCACTACAACACCAGCACCGTCCATGCCTTCAACACCGGACGCAACACCGCCTGCCGCCAGGCAGTGCCCAACGGCACCCAGGGCCCGTTTTCCTGCCAGAGCTGCAGCTGCACCTTCAATTTCCACCACACACCACCCCCCTAATCACAAGACTGCCCGATAACAGACCCAACTGCCTCAACTGTATCCTGCTCAACACATGCTCTCTCCACAAACACGCTGTAGAGATCTGGGACCTGCTCGTCTCCGTCGACCCCGACATCACCTTCCTCACGGAAACCTGGATGAACTCCACTTCAGCCCCGGACATTGCCACCGCCATCCCAGACGGCTACAAAATCATCCACAAGGACCCCATCAACAAACCGGGGGAGGCATTGCCATCATGCACAAAAGAACCCTCCGCCTCACCACCCACATGGACGACCAATCGACCAACAGGTCCAGACCAACCCCAACACCAGCCTCCATGGCACCCTCATTTACAGACCCCCCTGGACCCCTCCTACCCTTCAGCGATTCCTTCATGGACTTCATCACCCCCCACTCTCTCACCTCCACAGACTACATCCTCCTCGGCGACCTCAACTTCCACCTGGACAACTCCAATGACAAAAACACCTTGTCTCTGCTTGAGAACCTCACCACAGTCAGACTTAAACAACGGGTCACCTCCGCAACCCACTCAGTCTGACACACACTTGACCCCATCTTCTCCACCAGCGACAACATCACTTTCAGTCATACCACTGAGCTCCTGTGGACCGGCCTCCGCTGTGTCCACTTCTCCTTCACTAAAGCCACCGTACACCACCACGCTGACCGCTACTCTCACATATGTTGGAACAAGGTCACAGAAGAACAGCTCACCACCTGCCTAAGCAAAACCATTCCACCAACATCCACGGATGCCAACACCTCAGCATGCAGCCTCCACCGATGGATCTCAAACTGCGCTGACACCCTGGCTCCCCTGAAGAAAGCCTCAGGCAAGCGGCACCCCAAGAAAGCCAGTTGGTTCTCTCCCGCCCTTCACGAATCCAGACGCAACTGTAGATGGCTCGAGAAGAGATGGAGGAGCAGCAAAATCCCGGAAGACGACTCAACCTTCAAAACCACCGTCACCACACACCATCACCTCATTAGAACATCAAAGAAAGCAGCCCTACAAGAAAGGATCAATGCCAGCGCACTCAACAGTAAAAAACTCTTCGCCGTGGTCGAAGAATTCGCCAGACCCAGCACAGAAACAGCAGACATCACTCCCTCCCAAAACCTCTGCAACAACCTAGGTACCATCTTTCACTGCAAGATTAATGAGATATACGACAGCTTCAACAGCCTCGAAACCTAGGCTCCTCGCACCCAACCTGCAACTACCGCACCCAACGACACCGGACCCCAGCAGACCCTCCTCAGCTGGACTACCCTCACCACGGATGACCCCCTCAAGATTATGAAGGGCATCTGCTCCGGAGCACCCTCAGACCCCTGCCCGCACCACAACTATAACAGAACCGGCACCCCCATCACCCCCGAACTCTGCCACACCATCAACTGCTCCATCACCTCTGCCACCTTCCCGGAAGACTGGATGCATGCAGAGATCAACCCCTTTCTGAAGAAACCCTCTGCCGACCCGACGGACCTCAAGAACTTCAGACCCATCTCTCTTCTCCCTTTCCCAGCCAAGGTCATCTAGAAGGCCATCAACGCCCAACTCTCTGAGTTCATCAAAGCGAATCACATCCTGGGCCTCTCCCAATCCAGCTTCCGAAGCAACCACAACACCGAGACCGCCCTCCTTGCCACAACAGATGATGTCCACACCCTCCCTCGACCGTGGCGAAACTGCAGCCCTCATCCTCCTGGACCTTTCGGCCGCCTTCGATACCGTCTCCCACCGCAACCTATGCGCAAGACTCCACAACGCTGGCATCCGCTACAAAGCCCTGGAATTAATTTGCTCCATCCTCACCGGCCAAACACAGAGAGTCAGACTATCACCATTCCTCTCCAGACCCATAAAGGTCAGCTGTGATGTGCCTTAGGGCTCCTCCCTCAGCCCCACTCTTTTCTACATCTACATGGCCCCGCTTACAGCCATCGTCAGGAACCATGGACTCAAAACCGTCTCCTACGCCGACGACACCAGCTCATTCTCTCCCTCACCAACGAAACAGCAGTCACCAAGACCAACTTCTACGACGGAATGAAGGCTGTCACCACCTGGATGAAGAACAGCTGCCTCAAGCTCAACTCAGAGAAGACCAAATTCCTCATCAGGGGCTCCACCCCATCCACCTGGCATGACTCCTGGTGGCCCGCAGCACTTGGAACCCCCCAGACCCACAGCCACGTGTGAAACCTAGGCATCATCCTGGACTCCTTGTTCACCATGAACCACCAGATCAACACCATCTCATCATCCTGCTTCCACACGCTACGCCTGCTCTGAAAGATCTTCAAGTGGATTCCCACGAGTCCAGAAAAACTGTCACCCACTCACTCATCAGCAGTAGAATCAACTATGGCACTGCACTCTACGCTGGCATCACCCAGAAACTCCTCAAGAAACTGCAGAACATTCAGAACGCCTCTGCCAGACTCATACTAAACATCCCCCACTGCAGCCACATCACTGGCCATCTGAGAGACCTCCACTGGCTCCCAGTCAACAAAAAAACCACCTTCAAGCTCCTCACACAAGCCTACAAAGCTTTCTACAACACAGGACCTGTGTACCGTAACCACCACCTCTCATTCCACGCACCCACCAGAGACCTTCGCTCTGCCCAACTGGCTCTGGCTACCATCCCACATATCCGCAAGACCACGGCCACGGTCTCCTGCCTCACAGCAAAGACTTGGAACACCCTGCCTCTCCACCTCAGGCAATCACCATCATTGCCTCAATTCAGAAAGGACCTTAAGACCTGGCTCTTTGACTGAACCAAAGAGCCTCTGGCGGACCAGCTGTTCCCCCCCCCCCCAGAGCTTTGAGAACCTTTCGGGTGAGTTGTTGCGCTTTACAAGTAACCTGATTGATTGATTGATTGATTGACTATAGGGGGCTCCACTCAGTAGCAAAAATTGATGATTACCCCATATCCCAAGCTAATGAGCTCATAAATAAATTGGGAACTGCCAAGCTCCTCTGTACTTTTGGTTTAATTTCTGGGTACTGACTAACCCTGGGCTATGTACTCCGCTCCACCAGCGAAGTGTGCGGAGATTTGCCCACTCAACGCTCCGCTAGGAACGCGGAGTATAGGGCAAAACTCACACTCAACAGCGTAGCGGAGTTAGCCAGCCCGCCCCCCCTGAAAAACAGTTAAAGATTTTCTCGCAAGACGTCTTGCGAGAACTGTGCATGCGTGTGCGCATGCGCTGTTCTCTCAAGATGTACTCCACGTAGGAGAGAGATGGCGAGGAGGAGGAGGAGGGCAGCCCGGGGACGCCGCAGGACAGGTAAGTGTGTTTTTATTTAATTTTAAAATAATCTTAACTGTTTTTTGTGGAGGCGGGTGGCGGAGCGTAGCGTAGCAGAGTTCCATGGAGTTTCCCCCCAACTCCGTGGACCTCCGCGCAGTCTTACTACGCCAGGTCCGCCCAGGGTTAGTACTGACAGATTGGCCAAACTGAGGGTGGTAAGGAGAGGTTTGCATTCTCCACCCCAGTGGTCTAATTCCAATTGAGGGTGATCCCCCATGGGTTAAAGAACTCCCCTGCCACCGTTCAGAGGTTGCTTAATAGGGTCCTGGCTGGAATGAAGTGTTTCAGTGCTCCCTACTGAAATAACATTGCTGTCTTTAGTTCCAGCTGTGAGGATTACCTGCTCCACCTCCAAGAGGTGCTTCAGTCTCTGCAACAGGCATGCCTGATTATCAAGGCCAGCAAGTGCCAGAGAGGGCAGGAATATGTGGTGTATTTCAGACACCTAGCGGGCGAGGACAAGGTGCAGCCACTCAAGCCAAAATTGAGACAATTCTGAACTGGGAACCTCCAAAAACTCAGCCTGAAGGGAGGGCCTTCCTAGGCCTCACCGAACATTACAGGAGGTTTGTTGAGTAATAGGGCACCATTCTTGCCCTCCTGACTGCTCTGGCTTCAAAGAAGCAGCCTAAAAAGTGGATCTGGACAGAGGCCTGCAAGAACATTTTTGATACCCTCATGGAAACCATGTGTACAGCACCAGTACTCAAGGCCCCTGATTTCTCCAAAGAGTTTACAGTGCAGAGATGATTCAGAGTATGGCGTAGGGGCTCTACTATCACAGTCAAATGAGGAAGGCCTATTCCAACCTATAGCCTTCATCAGTAGGAGGTTACTGCCCAGGAAACAGAGGTGGAGCTCTATTGAAAGAGAAGCCTTTGCTGTAGTCGGTGTACCAGAGAAGTTAAGACCATATCTGTTTGGGACTTGCTTCTGGGTTTAGACAGACCGCAGGCCCCTCAGAAGGCTCATGAACATGAGGGGTGAGAATCCAAAACAGTTCAGGTGGTCGATCTTCCTACTGGGAATGGACTTCATGGTGGAACACTGCCATGGGTCTGGCCAATCGAGTGCTTATAGTCTATCCAGATTCTTCCACTTCAGTGATAAGATCTTCCATGAGGGTGGATAGTTCTCACCACTTTCAGGTGGGGGGCATACATGTTAGACCTGGTAGCCTTTGGTGTGGTTTTCCCCCAAACGTTTTGCCTTCTCCCTTCCTGTATGCTGAAAGTTAGTTTTTGTTGGCTTTAGGACTTTTTGTAATTTAGCACTGCTAAGAAGTGCTAAAGTGATTGTGTGCTCTCCTTCAAACATGTTAAAATTGGCTTACACTCAATTGGCACATTTAATATACTTATAAGTCGGCATAAGAACATGTAACAATGCAATGAATTGGATTTTTCTAGTACCATGGTTCCCCTTGAACTGGCAAGAATAGGCAATTTTTTAAAGTAGTGTAGGACCTGCTTAAAAATACACAACAAACCACAGAGATGACCGCAGATTGATAACTCTTAGGTCCTGCACTAAGGACATTAAGCATTGTAAAGTCTGATCCCTTTGTAATTGAGTTTTAATAATTGCTATGTAATTAATCCAATCCGTAGCAGATTTAAACCATTTCTATTTTTTTTTCATATAAATTTTACACTGGTTTATTTATAAAAGATCTTAAATAGCCAAATTACCCTAAACTTAACCAAGGCCAACTGTACACTGTGAGTTTTATCTTTCGGCACAATGTGACAGTCACACTAGAGGGTATTGCAAGAACCTACCGATTCTTTTGTCATTTGTATAACATGTCTTTTAAAAGTTTTATATTGTTATGGTTTTAAGTAACTACACAATACATTTTGTATTGACTGACACTACTTATAAGTCCCAGGGCAAAGTGGCGCTAGATGTACCCAGGCCCTGTAAAATAAATGCTGCTAGTGGGCCTGCTGCACATATTGTGCCACCCACTTAAGGAGCCTTTTAAAGCATGTCTCAGGCCTGCAGCTGCAGCCTGTGTGCAGTTTGAAACTACCATTTTAGCCTGACAAGATAAACCTCTTGCCAAGACTAAACCTCCATTTTTAATGCATATGTCACCCCTAAGGTACGCCCAAAACTGCCTGTAGGCAGGGTGCAGTGTATATACAAATTTGGATATGTCTTTTCAGCTTTACATACCCTGGTAGTGAAAAACAGGTAAAACCCACAAATTTGTTTATCACTACATTGAGGCCTACCTCTCCCATAGGATAACATAGGGTTACATTACCACATTTAATAAGTGCTAACTTTTGATTGGGAACAAGTAGAAATGTCATGTTTGGTATAAAAAATTGTAATTTAAAATACTTTTTAATGGCAAAGGTGAATTTTATGTCACAATTCTGAAAATGGCACTTTTAGAAAGTTGGCATTTTCTTGTCCCAACCATTGGGTGCCTGCAGCCTATGTCCTGGGTCACATGACTTTACATAGTTGAGAGTTGGCCTTTGTGTGTTCCTCTCAGACAGTGAGACAAAGGGAGACCAGGGGTTGGCAGGATTGGCATCCTACCAGGATGAGTGTGGTGGAGCATTTCCCTCCCCCACTAATATTTCAAAGGGCTACCTCCAGCACACTCACAAGGGAACTTGGCACCGGCCTTTTGTCACCCCACACCACTTGTAGCCTGGGCAGTGGATGGAAAGAGCACTTCAGAACCAGATGAGGGAATAGCCTAGAAGTTTCTCCCACTTCAAAGGTTTGTACCAGGTAAAAATGTTGGACCATCAGGCCAACCTTTCAGTTCACTCCTTGACCCGCGGAGTACACTCACAAGTACTGCCTTGTATTCCAGAGGAATGCCCTGCTGCTTGAGGCCTGCTTTGTAACTCGAAGGACTGCCCTGCTGCTACCAGAGGACTTCCCTGTTGCTTGAAGCCTTCCTTGTACCCTCAGATGACTGCCCTGCTGCTAGTGGCCTGCCTTGCTTCTTGAACCCAAGACTACCAGATTGACTCCAAGGGCTAATTGACTGGTGTCCTGTTCTGAGCTGCAGGGAAACAACAAACTCCAACAACCTTGAACCCTGCACCTGGACCCTGCCTGAAGTCAGTCCTGCCCTCCACATAGTACCCTACCAGTCCTGCATCCTTTGGAAGTGGTGCCAAAGCTAAATAGACAGCCGGAACCTGAAACTTGGGACTTGGAAAATATTCCACTAAAAGGTGGCCTGAGAACTGAAAGGAGACGGGAACCTACCTGCTCGCCGATCCACCCAAGGTGCATCGCCAATTGGCCTGACTTTGTCGTAACTTCTGCTATGTTCTTCTCTGGGGCAGCAATTCCTGTTCAGCAGCACCTTTAAGGAAGGTTATGTGGCCTCGAGGGGCCCTCGTCAGCTACAGCCTGCCGCTTTGTCCTGCTGGATATTTTCGACTTCCAAAAAAGTTCCAAAGTTCAAACATAGAAATCTTCACAGCAACTTGTTCAGCGGCTCTCTTATGATGATGCCACCTCCTCGGACATCACCGGCTTCCTTGCCTCTCTGAACTTTACCTTCTCAGAGAGTTTTTCTTCAAAATGTCTTCTAAGTCTGAAAGTGAGCTGAGACTGAGTGCAATCCACCTGGTGTTGCTGAACTGTGCTCCATCACAGTCGGCTTTAACTTTTGACTTTGCCCTGGTCTTGTGCGATCAGATATCTGTGGTCGGCGCTTTGATCTTTCAGGTTATATTTTACACTTAAAATTTAAAAAATTCATAACTCTGGTTCTACTGATTGGATTTAATTATTTTCAGTGTCATTTTATTTATTAATTTTTCTCTATTTTTACAAATTTGTGTGAGACTTTTCATGTGTTTTGTTTCCACTTTATTACTGTTTGTGTGCTGAATAAATGTTTAACACAGTGTCCCTAAGCTAAGCTTGACTGCTTTTGTGCCAAGCTACCAGAAGGTTAAGCACAGGTTAATTTAGTGACTTTTGTGGTTCAACCTAACCGGGATTGTGGTTGTTACTTGAGAAGGGTCTTCACCTCCCTCTATCAGAAAACTAATTTCCTACACACTTCAATTTAATATTCAAGTTATTTGCTTTGTATGCTTGCCTTGCTCAAGGTGGCAAAAGTAAACAGAGAAGGCTTAACCCAAGGTGCAGTAGGGTGATAGCGACTCAGATATGGCATAAAATAGTATTGTCAAATCTATGACTGTTCTAGAGACTTGGGATTTATTATAGAAGGTAGTGTGGAATGAAACCCACAAAATAACTCCACGTCTCACTGCTTCTCCTACGCCCATCTTAGACCCCCTGCCTGACAGCCCCCATCCTGCTAAAATCAATGCCACCCTCTGTCACACCACATACCATATTTGTTGGTCCCTGAGAAAATATTGGGGATGATAAATTCCTGAAAATGTTATCCCAAGTAATCACACAAAAGAGTAGCTACAAAAAACAATAAGGGTAACCATTTGCATCTAGACTGATCTCACTGCTGAACCAATGCAATGAATTTTGCAATTGCATAACCCAATGCATTATGAATCACTGTTGTTACCAATCAGTGGGTGATGAATGATACTTGCAACAACCAATAACTGAGCTCAGTGTCGTTCTTGTATAGCTTTCATGAACTCTGACAAAGAGCTCAAGCTGCCTGAGGCTAACATAATGTTACATTTCAAGAGGAAGTCTGGCCTCACTACACGATTTACACAATGTTTTTTAAACTATACACATGGTTGTTTGCCACCAATGGAAAAGCAACATTCTCATACACACCTCTTTCACATTCAGTTTGCATTCAGTACACCCCCTACTCCTCATGTAGAAGGGATGGGGAAGGCCTGGTGCAAAAGAGTGTTATTTGAGCTACAAATCCACTGGATGGGTGTCAAATAGTCCATCTGCGAAATACACTGATTCATGCTTATTTACTTGATATCTTTTAATACTTTTATAGGATCAAAATAATTTTTGTTTTTAAATTACTGCAGAAGGTAGTGTCTAGCCACAGACTGGTTAGAATTGAGACATCTTTCTTGTTGTTTCGAAAAGATTCTTTGGAATGGAAGGTGCACCAGAAAAATATTCGAGAGAACAAATTGAGTCCATCAATCTTCTTTATTTAAAACATATGTTAAAACCGGCACTCAGCCAACGCGTTTCGTTCCTTGTGCAGAAGGAACTTCATCAGGGCTGAAACAATCACATAAGGACACAGAATAAATTGACACATAAGAACAAAAATGCAAAAAGACATCACAAAAATAATATTGTATTGATATATACATAACACTATGTAGTAGTTACACACAAGTCACTCCGAAGACGACATGGGGATGACGCATAACTTAGGTTATTGCTAAAAAAAAAAATTCACACTAGACATAGTCAAGTCACTAGACAGCCCACATAACATATATCCACAATTGTATACACTGAGGACAATACAAGAAATATAACAATAAAATCACACATATAAACATACACAAAGGTTTGTGTATATTTATATGAGTAAGTTCTAATAGTGCTATCCTTAAAATGGGTTTGAGTGTGCTCAGGTGGGAAAGAAATGAACAAAGTAAATATTTAGGTAAAGGAATACCCAAAATCATAGCGAGGAAAGGGAAGTACCTAAATATACAGGAAAGAAAAAGCTTATTTATCCCATAATTAGTAACTCAATGGGATCTCACCTTAATGAGTAATGTAGGTTGTTCACAAGGGAAACTAATAATGTGCAGCAGTATAATCCAGGTGTTCAAATCACATTGAGGGAAAAATGGATCAGATCCCAGCTCGAATTCTATTACAGATAATAAATCAATTAGTAGTGGACATGACATACTAGAAGTCGACATGGCAGTTAACAAACTGCGCACAGGCACCGCGGTGGCAGGCCTGAGACATCTTTTCAGGGCTACTCATGTGGGTGGCACAATCAGTGCTGCAGGCCCACTAGTAAGTAGCATTTGATTTACCAGCCCTGGCACACTCAGTGCACTTTACTAGGGACCTACTGGTAAAACAAATATGCCAATCAGGGAGAACCAATGACAATAACAATTTACACAGAGAGCATATGCACTTTAGCACTGATCAGCAGTGGTAAAGTGCCCAGAGTCCTATAGCCAACAAACACAGGTCAGGAAAAAATAGGAGGAAGAAGCAAAAGGTTTGGGGATAACCCTGCAAAAAGGGCCATTTCCAACACCAATCAATTGCATACTTGTGTGTTCCTTGCTGATGTGTGTCGAAGTAAATTTCTGCATGCGTCAGAGAAGTGGTTAGGGAAATTCAGTGTTTAATATGTGAACTACCACACAATAACAACTTTTCACAAATATTTTGCAGTGAGTTCTCTAAATGTATATGGATATCCATCTAACTGATCCTCTTTAAACAGAAGAGCGGAATGAGCATCAATACACTTCAATAAAAATATTTTCATGAAGATCAGAAAGAAAAATATAATATTTCTCTGATTTCCAAATTGTGCATGTTTGTTAGCTATGCACTGCATAATCTCCACACTTAGGGGCCGATTCCGATCTCGGTCGGAGGCGCACCCAATACCATTCGGTCGGGAAAAAAGCCATGCGAAAGCCTGTTACCCGACCGAACCGTACGCGGGTCCGGCCGAGCGAGTACGATGCGAGGTCGCCGACCGACTCGTCCGGGCGACCCGACCGCTCCGACCGACTCGTACCCGGACCGTACCGCTCCGACCGACTCGGTCGGACCCGATTCGCACCGCGCAATGGAGACGTTTTCCGGCCGGGTAAGTACGATGCGCACCTCGACCGCTCCGACCGACTCGCGCCGTCCGACTCGAACTCGCTGTCGGAGCCGTACTTTGGGGGTCCGTGTCGGACCCCCTGTACTGCGTACCCGTGCGAGGCGCACACAGGGGGACCCAAGGGTCCCCCCTACCTGTGCGTGTACGCCGCGAGCGCTCGCGGCGTACTCGCTGTAGGAGCGCCCTTGTCCGCCTCGCACCCATTGAGGCAATGGGAGCCCGCGTACGCGTTGTACGACCGGCTCCCATTGAGTTCAATGGGAGTCCGACCGACTCGTGTCCGATAACATACGGACGCATCGGACTCGTTCGGTCGGACTGCACGGGTCCGATTCGGTCGGAAATCTCTCCGGGTCCGGCTCGGTCGGGGAAATTTCCGGCCCGAATCGGAATCGACCCCTTAGTTGTAGAAAAAGTGCAGATCAGCAAAACGTATTAATACTATGCACTTATGCAATGTGTAATCATATGCATACTTAAGACCAATAGTTTTGTAAAGCATCCAGACAGTTGTAAATTATGACAATAATATGTTATGCAGACACGAGGTCATGAGTATTTTTGTGATTCAGGTCTTTACATCAGGGGTTCTTAACCTTTCGACATATGTGGACGCTCACTTAATCATTCTTGGAATCAGGGGTACCCCACTGAATCTTTATTGCAATCTGGGGACCTAGAGGGGGGCGAGCCAACAAAATAACAGGGACAGCCAAAGCAAGGGTCTGGCTTAGCTATTAGAGCCTGTCAGGGCCGGACTGGCCATAGCGGGCACCGGGCATTTCCCCGGTGGGCCGCCAGGGTGGAGGACGATTTTGGGCCCCTGGGGGGCCGTTTTTGTTACAGGGCCGTTTTTGCAGCATAGCTGCAATCTTGGCCCCTGTAACAAAATCGGCTGAAACCGACCCTGATAAACAGCTCGGCCGCACCCCCCACCCCTCGGGGGGCCGGCCGAGCACTTTGCCAGGGCCGGTTTTAGTTCCCAGTCCGGCCCTGGAGCCTGTGCACGAGCCGAGCCCTGAAAATGTTTGCCATGTAAATCGCATGAATGTCAATTCACCAAAAGGTTAAGGTTAATCGGAAGAGACATCACATGCCCTTTGACCTTTACGCTCACTCACACATACACATGCTTATACACACACAATCACACATGCACACTCTTTCACATAAATACACTCTCACTTGCATGCATGCACTCAATATACATTTATAAGCATGTTTTGCTTATCTCAGCTGCTATAGAGGGTCATATTCCAGCTGATTGTACTCCATTTTTATTACACTGAAAGTGAATAATATATTAGTGTCATAAAAATTGAAAAAAAGCAAGGAGGTTGAAGCCCCAACCAATCTCCATAAGGACAAGTTGCCCCTGTGTTCCTGCCACTGATTTTGCCACCTCTGAGTCTAGTGGTTACAAATGCAGTGCAGGGGTTGCGATGGGCAAGCCTGGGTTCCCTGTAGGCCCGGGCGGTAAATTCCGTTCCGCTCGCGGAATTTGGGTAATTTTGCGTTCTGCGGAGAACGCGGAATTACCAAAAATTCCGCGATCCGCGACTTCGCAGAATTTTTTGCTTGTTCGCGCTTTCAAAATGCGTGTTCGCGAGATATTTCTCCCCGAGCATGCAAACAGCGTTCGCGAACAGGAAAAAAGCATCGCGAACGGGCGGAACAAGCAATTCCGCGTGTTCGCAGAACTTTTGCGTGCTTGCGGAGATTTTTTACCGTTTCGCGAATTCCGCCCACCCCTAGTTCCCTGCTGCGACCCCGGGCCCTCGTGACCCCTGAATGATGTCCATGGTAAATCATACCACAAGCATCACATAAAGTATGATAATGTCTCCTCAAAAATGAAAAAAAAATCATTTATTTAAAACCTGAAACCTTTGATATTAGTGCTGTACATTGCAGCACTGCACTGAGAAGTACTTCTTAAAAGTGATAGTTTTTAAACATGAGCTTAGAACCATTCCTGCCCACACCCACCCTGTCGTCGATGCCATTAGTGAACTAAGAGGCAAGACAGTTGTCATGTGAACACTATATGTGGCCCAAATTGTTATAAATAGAGCAACAATATAGTCTATTAAATTAAACGCAATAGGTTTTTGTATAGCTGGAATTCTGAAGGTGCTTTTCAGGTATTTGAAGGTGCCTTCATGTGAAATAGTGTAGAAAAAGGTAGATTGGTGAAAAAATATATCCCTAAATTCATGCAATTAGCTTAAGGGGAAAGCCACAATCAATCCAGGTTTTCTGGTTTCACTTTGTATAAAGCCGCCACTAAATGAGTATCTATTTGTCTGTCCTTTTTACATCAAAAGTTAATACTTCATATTTATCTCCTTGCGCATGGGGGTAGAGCGTGGGTGGCATGCAAAATCCATATGAAACCTCAACTCATTATGGGCTCGAGGCTCCAATGGGACCTCAAGCTGAGAGCCAGACTTCAGGCTCGAACCTTGCTTAGGCTTTCAGCAGTCTGCCCACCACTAGGGAGATTCCCCCTGAGTCATTATTGAAAACTGGGGACCCCGTCCTAAGCAATTCCGATGATTGACTAGTGAAACAATGCACAAGAATATATATACAAGCATTCAGCAAACAAAATATGATTTTATTTTTTTTAATTACCAAATATAAAACTTTCAAAATGTAAATTTTAATGGGAAGGTTAGAGGGTTTCTGAATTTAATTGAGACCACCCATCATCTTTATTATATATTCTGTTTGATACACTTGCGCTCCCATGAGTCAATCTGAGGATACCAAATTCATTTTTAGTCTCCGATTTCAACTTTCTTTACATTTGCCATACTTTTTCAACTTTTCAATATTACATTTTGCTTTTTATTTATATACACTTTTTAATCTGATAATATTATTTAATTTTCAAAGCAGTCCTGGACCTCCTGAGTAGGTGTAGGAGAATGCCAAAGGTCCCTGGAACACAGGTTAAGAACCACTGCTGCAGATCATAGTCTGATGCTGCTGACACACAAGTTAATTTATTATATTCTGTCAGTTTATCACACTCGTCCAAAGTTGGTGGTGAAAGCATGTTAATGTTTTGCATCTATTGTGATAAACTGTGATCAGAGAATTAAGGGCAGAATTACAGTTTTGCTAGTGAAGCTTCTATCCACCAGTGTGGTGAAGCTAGGGCTGCCACCACACTGGAAGTGGAAAATATGGTACATTTCGAGTCCCCTGCAATAGAGGTAGAGGTTTGTCTAGCAAAGTGCCTGTCTTAAAGTGACATATAGGATGGTTGAATTTCCACCACCTAGTGTGGACACTTGAAATATACTCAAAGAGTAGGGGTACATTATCAGTGACCACACATCTTGTCTACCTAATATAGTGGCGTGTTTCCTAGCACATGGAGCGCTGTACTCACCTTTTTGTGAACGCATACCACACTATCCATGGTGACCTTTCATGCTGCTAACTCTGCCAAACTTGGTGGTGGATTTGCCATTTTACTTGTGGTGGGTGAATCAACATTACCTTCCTCAGATTTAATAAAGCACCTTGACGAACCCTGTATTGAGTAAATGTGTCCCCACATTTGGGGTCATCTCAATGAAAAGACCTCCTAATTGGGTAGGTGAGCCAGCAGAGTGGATGGGGGGCCCACCATGTTTTGGTGGATTTTCAGTTACTGACCTCATCTCCATCAAGCCATAAGTTTTTTTTCAGTGAAATTTGACTGTGTCTACTTTCTCACGGTTCGTTTACAGTGTCTTTCTATTTTAATACATAGGAGTTTCTAATATTCCTTTAGCCTCATTATATTTTAGGTAAAGGGACCAAGATTTTTACGCTTTGGGAAAAATGGGATGGAATGAGAGTAAAGATTGCTACTATCTTAATTTCGCCACTCTTCCGTTCAAATTACTTTATAATGTTTACTTCATGCCATGAATTTACATCTCATGGGTCTCTGCCCTTCTCTGACCTGCTGATGAACCCGAGCTTAAGGTAGAGCTGAGTCAAGTGCAGTTTCAATTAGGAGAAGGGCAGAAAGCAGATCATTGCTGCATTGCTTGATACCTGACCCTCGAAATGCCAGCCATTAGCAAAGTTACTGCATGGTGGATTTAAGACGGTAATATATTCTGACAGAAGTGATGACACGCTCGAAAGTGATGGTTTCTGTTATATTTTTCCCTAGATTGCATTTTGAAGCATGGGATAATATTGTTTCTTTCATGACAAAAGTATAATAATTTATATTTAGGCAATATACCATTAAATCACTTTGACACTTTTCACGCACTCTCGCTATGTCTGGTGACCCCTTCCTATGGGGTTATCTAAACGCATCAATCTTAGATTCTCCAATGTGTGAGCAGGATATTTGCAAACAACTTACTCTTTCATCAATTCTGAAGATTTTTTAAGCATTGGCTCTGTCATATGGTAAATAAACCATCACGCATTACTATTATACAGCGATAGCCTTTGTTTTATGCGGTTTACAGCTACTTTTGTCATGCTGATCTTTTTCGTTAGCCTTATTAAATTGTAACCTATAATTTTGACCTTCATCGTCCTTCCTTAACGTCATATTCCATATTTAGAGAGACTCTGGGTAATAGGCTCTGATTTATATGGAGAACACTCCGAGTGAAACATATCACCCCATGAACAACATTGTTTTCCCTGCTCAATTGCCGATGCTCTTGTAAAGTGTTAAAGCTAATGGTGTTCAAACTTTTTAATGTCGTTGCCCACCTTGTATAAAAAATGTAATTGTGCCCTTTACAACGACTAGCACATTTTCTCACAATGTTTAGTTATACCTTTTAAAAATGCAATTAAATACACGATTGCCCACGTGCTATTTGCAACCCAGTCTCCCCAAAAGTGTAACAGTATCCACAGTGTGATGCTTTAGCCAAAATGCCAGCAGGGACCTTGAGGGTAATTTGGATCCCACCCCCACTTTGACAACTACAGGACAAGAGTGACAAAACATGGGTGATGGCCCTTTACAGAGTGTCTCAGTGCAACTCTGTTTTCTTTCACTGAAACACAGCACTGTTTTCAGTAGGTGTTTCTCTTGACTCCCCCAGGGTATAGTAAATGCTCTTCTTGGCCAGAGCCCCTCCCCTGTGACCAATTCACCCCCACCCACCCTTACCATCAAGGGAGGCCTGACCCACAGTTTGAAGGCCTCTGGTATAAGGGCACTGAATTAGTGAAATGCTACCTACAGAGAACATGAAAGCAACGTGTGTACTTACTTTGGGGAAAAGCACTATCCAATCCCATCTAGCAGCCAAGAAATGAAATCCATAGAGACGAAGTGACTAAAGACACCCAGCGAGTTTCAATCTTTGAGCAATCACAACCACGGGAATCAAATGAAGCACCCAAGCCCCCTGATGGGGACTTGGAAGTTGAGAACGATAATATGAAACAAATAAAACAAAAACAGGCTATGATAATTGTTCAAGATGATTCGAAGTCATGTATACAAACGAAGAGACAAAAACAAACGGGCAAGGAAATCGAGGAAGAGCAATAATGAGATTGTTTCATATTTTTGATAAAAAGCAACTAATGCAAATAAACAAATCTATAAACCAGGTAAGGGAAGATGGGAATGACATAATCAACGATCCACCCCCCTTGTGGAATTCAACAAGACAAAGTACAAGTATGGAGGAGTCAATGTCCTCAAGACAAACGAATCAAGAGATATTAAGTAAAAAAATTACAGCAGAAAAAAAGAACAAGCAAAAAAAACAAATAGAGAATTCAGATATTCCACGCAAATGCGAGATGGCATTAGCAAAAAAAGGAAATAAATCAAAGTGTAAGACAAACAGAGCCACATAACAGCATAGTGAAGGGATTGGCAGTACAACAAGAGCTAATCTCGGAATCAATCATTTCTAAAGGCCAAACTCAATTAAATAACAAGGGTAGGCCAGAACAGGCTAAAGGCTCATGTACCTCTTCTGAGATAAGATCTACACAGACTGCAATAAACAATAATCCCCAGGAACTAAAAGAATCTGACGAAATTCCCCAAAGGAATACACAAATAGAAGATGTGCTAAAAGAGCAAGTTCTAATTAAAGTTAATATACAAAATAATAAGGAAGTAGGGGCAACCACTAGAATAGTGATGTCGGAACCACAACATAAGTCAAATCACATGTCATCATATATTGAGATAAATCAAGAGGACAGTTGGAGCAAACAGATTATTCTAACGCCCAAATATACCTCACAGGGACAGCAAGATATCCTTAATAGAGGAAATATAATGCGACTATTGGCTGAAATTCCAGCTTTATAAAACGTAACTCAATCTGATTTACTGTCCATTAAATTTATTCCTCATGAAGAAAAGAAACAGATGGAAGGAACGTATAACAAAAAGAAACAGATGGAAAGAACACTTGCGACAAGGAGAAATGAGGAGATTGTGGAAGTTATTATGAATGCCAGACAGCAATTTGAAGCATGGGGTATCTTTTTTTTATTTCAAATCATTTTTATTGAATTTCAAGAAAGGAACAAAAAGTGAGACACAGTAGTAGTGCAACGTATTAGATCACAAAAGTTAGTCTACGAAAGTTACATTGCTGTCAAGTCATGTGAAGTACAAAGTAAGTCGATGGAAATCAAATCAAATATAGAGAGAGAGAAAGAAAGAAGGAAAGATAGAGAGAAATAAATAATAATAATAAGCTACTCAAGTGCCTTGTCACGTGAAATACAATGAAGCTTTAGAGACAACAGACATGGTCGACATTTGGCTATTACTCAGATTATTATGCAGTCAAGGTATATCAAGCACTGAAAGGTGTCATAGTTGTGCTAAAGGTAAGTACAATACACTACAATCCAGATATATCAAACGGGTACAGTTACACGTTCGCGTTAGGGGCAATACAATACATTACAAGTGCGTGACTTCACGAGAGTAGTCTTCTATAATTAGGGCCTTGTGAGGAATTAGATCCACTCACGGTGGATCATATGAGAAAGAATGAGTGTCCAAGGTTTTCCATAGTTTCCTGTGTGATTTACGCCATGGAGAGGAATGAAGCGCAACGTTGTCTGCTCCTCTGAGGAAGGATAGCCACTCCTGCCACATCCTGAATGAGACCTCTTTGGAGTTTTTCCACTTATTCAGAATGATTTTACAGGCTAAAGTAAGCATAAGATCTAACAAGTATCGATCATATATATCGGTGATTTTAGGGTCCAGAGCACCTAGCAGGACGTAGGAGAATACCCTCGGGGGGGTTATGTTGAAAGTGTTGCCTATGCACTTTTAAATCTCATCCCAATATTTTTGTATAAGAGGGCAATGAAAGAGCATGTGTGAAAGGTTACCGTCGTGAGATTTACAGTTCCAGCATATGGGGCTTTCGCTGAGATTGAGTTTAAAAATCCTTTCAGGTGTCCAGTATGTCCTATTTATTAACATCAGTTTGGTTTGCGCTAGTATTGGAGAAATTTTGTTCGAGAAGGGAGTGATATGTATCTTTTCCCAGTCGAATTTGATATTGCTAGAATTGGCTTCGGATTCCCACTTTTCTTCACATTTCGTGTGAGATTTGCGAGGTTTGGGGATAAGATTTTATACACTTTTGAGACAGTGTGTCCTGACTCTAGTAGCTGTGACAACTGTGAGAGTATGGACGGATCAGAGGGTTTAATAGAGCGCATCGTGAGGAGAGATTTTAGTTTCAGGAATTTATAAAAGTCTAACGCGTTTAGCCCATGGCAAGTCTGAAGCATGGAGAAGGGTAGGGGGAGGTTTCCTGTAAAAAGGTCTTTGACTAGATTTATGCCGTTATTTGACCAATGGGCCCAGTGGAGCATATTTCCGTCAATCTTCAGATTCGGATTATTCCAGAGCGATGCCAAATTGGATTTGTTAGTTTTTAATGGGGAAAAGTGTTCCAGTCGTAGTAGGGCTCGTTTGGTGTTAAGCAAGATATACTTCGAGTGGGGTAAAGAGGGAATATCTATGGTGAGGAGAGCAGGTAGAGGCATGCCGTGGATGATTGATCTTTCTATGTCCAACCAGACTGGTTTGTATTCAGTCTGAGGGATTAGCCAGTTAGATCCCTGTTTACAAAGATATGCAGTTTGATAGTTCCTAAAGTTCGGAAGGCCCAGACCACCTTTTTCTTTGGGTAATTGTAGTTTTTTCATAGATATTCTGGGTTTCTTACCTTGCCAAAGGAACGTGTTTAAAAGCTTATAGATCTTGTTTAAAAAATCGTTGGAAAATGTCATCGGTAGCATGCTGGCTAGATAATTGACGAGAGGGGTAATCATCATTTTTAATGTCTCTGCCCTTCCCCACCAAGATAGGAATTTAGGTGACCAGCCATCTAGCAGTGAAGAGATTTTCTTAAGGAGAGCATTTTCATTGGTTTGAAGGGTGGTGATCAGATCTTTCGTGAAGTCTAGGTCTAGGTATTTAAAGCACTTGGGTTGCCACAATAGGCCCGAGTTACCAATGATTTCTTTCCCTCCCAGATTATTCAGGAGTTTCACCTCCGTTTTGTCTTTGTTCAACTTATACCCGGATACTGCAGCAAAGTCATCAATTGAGGACATAAGTGCAGGAATAGCTGCTTCCGCGTGTTCGGAGACAACTAACACGTCATCAGCATAAGCCGTAATCTTGACAGTGCAGTTGTTGAAACGTATCCCTGTGATCTGTTGATTGTTCCTAAGATGTTGGAGGAAAGGTTCAATTGCAAGGAGGAATAGAGAGGGTGAAAGAGGGCAGCCTTGCCTAGTTCCCTGTTCTAATTTAAAGGATGATGAGAGGCAACCTCCCGCTCTGACTCTAGCCGATGGGTTAAAATATAGTGCCATTACCATACGTTTAAAATTCTCACCCAGATTAAATTTATCAAGTGTTGCTTCCAAGTATGCCCAATCAACTTTGTCAAATGCCTTTTCGGCGTCCAAGGTGATAGCGACTGTTGGCGAGTCGATAAGTTTGGCTTTCTCCAAGACATGTGCTAGGATACGTGTATTATCGCTGGAAAGTCTGTTTTTTATGAAATCCACCTGCGAGGGGTGAATGAGTTTTGGTAAAAATTTTTGAATACGTTTAGCAAGTATCATTGCATAAATTTTGCAGTCTAAATTAATTAGAGATATTGGTCTGTAGTTTTTAGGGAGTGTTGGGTCTTTGCCGTCCTTTGGGATTACTGCTATGATGGCTTCTGCCCGTGTTCCATTAACCTTGCCAGAGTCACTAAATTACTTGAACAGGTTTAGTAGTGGGAGGGACAGTGTCGAAGAGAAGCACTTATAAAATTTGGCGCTAAACCCATCAGGGCCCGGGGCTTTACCAATTTTGAGGGCCTTTATCGAGCTTTCAATTTCTGAAACAGTAATTGGGCTGTTAAGTTCAGATTTTTCCTGTTCTGAAAGGGCAGGTAGTGTGTATTTATTCAGATATTCCTGTGTTTTCATATTATCCAGGTCTTGATTCTTACCATATAGAGTTGAGTAGAATTTCTTAAAAACCACTGCAATTTTGTCGGGGTCAGAGTGAGCTAAGCCATCTTGGTCTATGAGGTTTTTAATCGAATTCTTCTGTATTTTGAACTTTAAGTATGATGCTAAGCTCTTTCCTGCCTTGTTGGATTCACAAAGCTTAAAACTTTTTTGTTTGTTTATCCATACTCCAGCCCTGTCACTGACTATTTTATATACTCATATTTCTTTTTCATTAGTTCATTCAAGGTTGAGACATCCCTGGAAGTGATATGTTTCTGTTCTAAAATAGCAATCTCTGCCTCTAATTTATCAAGGTTTTTATTGGAGTCTCTATTCATGGCCGCTCTAATTTTGATGATCTCACCTCTAATAGTGCTTTTTAATGCCTCCCATCTTGTGAGGTCTGAAGTATCTCCTATTTTATTAACTCTGAGATAGTTCAGTATCGTGTTTTCAATAGTTTGTCTATGCGTTTCTTTTTCTAGGATTTCGTTGTTGAGTCTCCATAGGGTTTGCTTTTTAAAGGGTTTCAGGTCTGATATGGTCAGAGTAATGCATGAGTGGTCTGAGACCACCCTAGGTTCAATCGAGGTATGCTCGATCCTGGCTATGGCGTTGCCAGAGATAAGTAGGTGATCAATACGGGAATAGGAATTATGTGGATGAGAATAGAAGGTATAATCCCTCCCTGTGGGGTTTTGCAACCTCCAAGTATCTATAAAGTTGAAGCAAGTACAAAGATTAATGAGTGCTTTGTGTGAGTTATTGGGACGAAAAGGGCAGAGTGAGTCTCTGTCTAAGATCGGGTCCATGGGCAGGTTAAAGTCGCCCGCTAGTATGTGCATAGCGGTATGTGCATAGCGGTATCTGGGACTGTGTCAATGTGCCTGCTCAGATCTTCCCAGAAGCCTGGTTCGTCTCTGGTGGGGGCATAAATATTAGTAATGTAAAATTCCGTATTGTCTTTAATCAATTTTGTTGTAATCCATCTCCCTTTAGTGTCAGATGTACTTGTTGCCAAGTCTATGTTTGAATTTTTAGCTATCAGAGTCAGGACACCATTCTTTTTCCCCATTGCATCAGATCCAGCAACATCACTGTAAAACCTATTTCTAAGTGAGTTGAATTGTTTGGAGTCTATCTTTGTTTCCTGTAGCAGGAGGACGTCACCCTTCTGTTTAAGGAGATAGTCAAGGATCTTCTTCCTTTTAATAGGGTGATTAAAGCCCTTGACATTCAGTGAGACTACCTTGAGGGAGCTATGTATTAAAGTTGTGGCAGCGATGTGTGACATCCTGTGTGCATTATATACATTGTTAGTGATTCTCTGGCCCCAGGGTAAGTTTTGTACAGTTCACTTACGATATTGGAGAAGGTTGTACTCCTATTTTGCATTCGCTGTGAGATTGGTGGGCACAAATGTGGTGGGTCGAATAACCATCTGTATAAGACATGTATCTGCATCTTACCATTCGGAGAGGAACTATATGCATATACACTCCTGTCACAGTAAAACATTTGAGTCGAGACAACAATAAAAGGTATATCATACGTTGAGTTGTTCCTCTTTTTGTACAAAGCTGGTACCTGGATAAAGAGGCATATCGCTTTTACAGCACTTACTATTCATCTTGGTACTCTGTATAAGTATATTGACAATGCAGTGGGGCAATCCATTTGAACAAGCGAGCATGGTCTTTGAGTAAGAAGGCATCACATGTACATAGAGCGTATTTCCCACCGAAATGTCACCTGTATGTACAAGGCTAACATCGTGTGAAACACTGCAAAGACATTGCAGAGATATTGCATCATTGCTAGAGGAAAGAGGCAAGGCACTTGAGTAAGGAAAGCAGTTACAGCATAAAAAAAGGAAGAAGAATACAGTAAGGAAAATAAGATCCAAAACCCCAACCCTACCCACCCTCAACCCCAACCCTACCCACCCTCAACCCCAACCCTCCCACCCAACCCTGAAAGTAGATGCTTGGCACAGTGACAAGAGAAGAGAAGAGAGCTCCCCTCCCATGGGAACCAGACAAAGTGTCCTGGGCGCATGAGGCCAGCCTGTATCATAGCATAAGGAATAGTAAACTTTACGGTGAGGAACATGAGAACTAATAAAACTGAGTACAGTTATACTGCGGTTTAGCTCATTGCTATCCATAGATGTGCAGTTAGTCTGTGCATGTTGATCTATTCATTCTGCGTTTTAATAGTCTAGTCGCGTAGCGTGGCTGTGACTATAGGTGGACAAAACTGGTTATCTAACCATATAAACAATAACAGTTTGGCTGACGTCCTGCATAAGGTCTAGTATAAGTCCAGACACACTAAGGATAGCAAACCGAGTATGGAGCACTGGATTGCATCATTAACACAGAAAATGAACGTATTACTAGCCTATACATTGTGAACTCTAGCATTCTAACACGACAGGTATAACACTTAGTGCCGCTGCATTGAGGATCTATCAGGAATCCAGAATCAATAAGAAAAGGATATACGAACCAGATCCCTGTGATTGCCCTGTCATTAATGCTTCAATCTACCGTGGGGAAAGATATTACTGGTACAAGGCCTGCAAAACTAAAACATTGATACAGAGTAAAGAGTCTTCCTTATATGTCCGGTGAAGAGCATGTCGCATCAGATGGGATCAGAAGACTAATACTTCGATATAGGTTAAAGAGTCTGCCTTTTATGCCTTTTATGCCGATGAGTATCAAGGTGCTTCAGATGAGATCAGAAGAGCATAGAGACACTTTCCTGTGATGACTCATAGATTGGAAGTACACATGTAATTCAAGTATTTCAAGTAATTCAAGTATACAAGATGCCGCTGAGAAGTTCACTGTTTTGGTCTTGGGTGGTGGCGCAACGGAGATTTAAGAGATTATGAAGAAGATGGGGTATCTTATTGGAAAAACCCCTAAGACCTTGTTACCCAACACTGCTAATGAAGCCCTCAAACAATTATTTGCCAGAAATTGAAAAAAGTCAGGTATCTTCGGTCCTACAAAATGCTAGAGGAAAAAAGGGTGACATTAGTAACGGTAACAACATACAAACACGGGAGCAGGGTCCAATGCACTGGGGATGGCTAGCTGCAACCCTCAACGCTCCGTCAAGGGAATGACTTGTTAATCAAGCCAACAGTCCTCATTACGATTGCCTAAAGTTGCTCTCTTGGAACATAGCGGGGGCTAAAAGTGAAATTCAGGGGGATGTACCACCAATACATTGGAATAAATACAAAATGATTGCATTACAATAGACCTGGTTGTTAAATCCGCAGGAAGTAGCTAACTATAAACTTCATCATGTTAATGCCATAAGAATACATCGGCATGGGAGAGCAAAGGGGGGCCTAGCAGTATATATTTCAACCGCAGTAGCCTTATGTTCGGAGCAACTTAGTACAACAACTTCAGACATACAGGTTATCAAATTAGACAACTTGTTAAAACATGAATTAACAACAATAATATTAATAAATGTCTATTTGCATCCAAATGTAGGGAAAAAATGACTGCAGTTGGATAAATTACTCTCGATAATCACAGAATACAGACTGACGAACCCAGAGTGGGAAATTATATTAACGGGTGATTTTAACACCAACCTCATTCACACCCCGAGGACGATGAATTAATAACTGCACAAAATGTGTTCTGTCTGTACCGGTACAAAATCACTCAACGGCAAAACGACGGGATTTAATTGGACAAAAAACAGTCTTGGCCTTGGAACATCTAGGACTGAGAATATTAAATGGAAGAACGCAAGACGACATGCCCCCATGTTGGACATATCAAGGTATAAATTCTCAGTCAATAATAGATTTTACAATCTTGTCGTTACCTTTACTAAATCAAGTGACGAAATTCATGATCAAATATACAACGCAAAGTGATCATTCATATCAGCATCTGGAAATAAGAACTAATTTTCATAAGTACCAGGAAGCACCCTTAGTGATAGGCAACCTAACTACAACTAACTTGAAGCGTATAAGATGTTCGGTTGGTAATCTACTGGAGCTAACAAAGTTAGCAAGGGAAGCATTAGAAACTAATATAGCTACAGAAAGCAATAAAGTAGCAAACTGGACAACTTTTACCACAAAGTTCATGATGCTGGCACCTAAACAGGATTTTGTAAGACAGAAAAGTAGCAAGGAGACCGGGAAAATTTCAAACAAAGCGCTAACATTAAGGAAAGAAATTAGGAAGGCGGTCAGAAAGAATAGGATAAATAATGATGTGAGCACCTGGAATGATATAAAAAATCTCAAAAGAATATATAAAAAACAAATCTGGAAGGATCAAAAATCGAACCAGGTGCAATTTTGGTCAAAGCTTCTTTTCTGTGCTAAACAATCGAACAACCAAGCGTTTTGGAAAATAATAAATGGAATAACTGGACCAACGCAAATTATAAACAACGCATGTGTGACGGAATCGAACTGGGTAAATTACTTGAGTAGCACCTTTAAAAAAACGTTAGGTTGTGACAATAAAAACAGTCACATTGACTTGGAATCTAGGCCTCCAGATACATCTAACGAACAGTATAAAATCATGGATTACCAAATAACGGTGTATTGCCAACTCCAGGTATCTGATAGGAAAATGAAAATAATAAAATCAGGTCGAAGGGATGGGGCCCCGGGGCCAAATGGAATACCTCAAGCCATTTTCTCAAGTGACCATGAATACTGGGCGATTCAGTTGTCAGGGCTCTTTATGGAGGCAAAATTATCGAATATTCTCCCCATGAGTTGGAAAGGTGCAATAATTAATCCAATATTCAAGGGTGGAGACAGATCGGATCCTGCAAATTATAGGCTTATAGCCCTAATGGATGTGGAAGCGAAATATTACGCATCATTAATCTTTGAGGACTTGGTGGAATGGTCTACTAAAAATAAGTTGATTCCTATGAACCAAACAGGATTTCGTAAGGGGTTCGGAACAACAACTAACATACTTGCTTTGACCATGATTGCAGAAAGGTACAAATGCTTGAATGTAAAATTACAGCTCTGTTTTATTGATTTTAAAGCAGCATTTGACAGCATAGAGCGAGGCCTACTGTGGTGTAAATTAAAGAAGATGGGTCTCCCAGAATTAATATTGTGTGCCATAATTCAATTATATACTGGAACTTGGATAAGAGTAAAAATTGCAGATGGTACAAGAATTTCAAGGGCAATACACACGGAGATAGGGCTAAAGCAAGGCTGCGTACTAGCCCCCCATCTATTTAATATCTTCATGGCAGACCTCTCAATAAGATTAAATGGGACAAATTCTCATCCACCACGTTTGGGCCCATTACTGATAACACATCTTTGTTACGCCGATGATATAGTTTTACTCAGCCTGACACGAGTTGGCTTACAAAGATCATTAAACCAGCTAGCAATATTTGCAAATGACAACGCCTTGGAAATTAACACAAAGAAAACAAAAACGATGACTATTGCAAAGCGGTCAGGACGCAAATTTCCTGTCAGACTGGGAGAAATAACATTAGGGGTAGTTGATAACTACAAATATCTAGGGCTGTACATTGATGATCATTTAAACTTCCAAAAACATAAACACTATCTGGAAACAAAAGGTAATGGCTTAATCTACGCATTTTGTGCCCTCTCAAAAAAGCTAAAGGGTCCATCCCTAAAGCCATTGTTAGCCGTAATGACTGCCAAATTGATGCCGACAGTAGAGTACGCAAGCATCGTTCTACATGGAACAGATGCTAAACTGTTGGACAAGATACAACTGAAAGCATACAAAAGGGTTTTTAACCCACCTCAGAACGCGTCTCCAGCGCAGGTGAGATTGGAATTTGGCCTTATTCATCAAGAGATTGGGAGAACCTATGCGTATGTCAAAAGCTGGTATAAAATCTGGTTAAATCGAGAGAATGACCTACACGATGCCTTATGGCGGGCTCAGGAAGAAGATCAGCACTCTAGTTATGGAAAGTTTTTTAAACTGGCCTTGGAAGAAACAAAGTCCAAAGATCTTTGGGCACAGTCCCCCTCCTTTGCTGTTTTTCGTAATGTGATAAATAAAATGGTGAAACTACATTCATTATTAGAGGACAAAAATAAGTTTGCAAAGAGGTCTCATGCCTGGATGGTATTGCAGTCCTACACAAAATTACAACCGGCTGAATATCTGAACACAACATATTCATACTACCTAAAACGGAAACTCATGGCCACCAGGTTTGGGTACTTACCAAGTTTAGCGGATCAGCCGAAATGGAGATATAATGGGCCTACAATATGTACACTATGTGGCACAGAGAAGCAAGATTTCATTCATCTTATCTGTATATGTCCATGTTTAAAGTCGACTCGGGCATAGTTTTTGAAAAAGGCATTTACCGATAGAGGGATTAGGTCTTGTAGATCCGCAATAATCAAGGGCTTGGACTCAACGGATCCCCTTTTAAATTGTAAGGTGATGACATTTTTGATACGGTACGAACAGATAAATAATGAAAATGGACATAAAACTCACAGTGCCATTGATTGAGTAGTGTTTGTACCCGCCATTAGGAACATTTAAGAAGTGGTAGCAGGAGTTGCGTTGTTGACTCCAATATTGGGACTGAAATAAGTTGTGATGGAGGTTCAGTTTTTCAACAAATATAAAATGGTCATGTATTTTGGTTTTAATATGTTAGGTAGGGTTCTTAGATAGGTTTTAAAAGGATTCTATGTCTAGTGTTTATTTAGTAAGTCAGTAACACTGTATATTTTCTTATGAAATCCCCTTATAACAATCTTTTTATGAAATCGTTTGGTATAAAAAAAAATGCTTTTAAGAGATAGAGGGTATAAGAATTTTCGATATTGTATGGTTTTTATTAACTGAAACAATAAAGACTTTCATTCATTCATTCAATCCCATCTAGGCCAGAGTTAAAAAAAAAAAACACTCCTGACATGTTTTACTCTCATTAGACTTCAGCACAGGACAATAGCTTAGTCCAAACACAAGAAAGCACATTTAATGGCATTTGGTTTCAAACAGCATTTCCAAAAATAGGAAATATTGACCACACTAAATATGATATCCAGATGCCAATAAAATGTGCATATCTATGATATGTTATAATATAAAGAGCGGCGACCAGAGAAATTCAGCTAACTTATTTCCCTCTAGATTGACAATTAATCAAAACCTGACAATGTTGCCTTCTTGGCATCTGGAACACATTCTGGTGTATGCCCACTCAATAAGTAGAACATAACATAACATAGCAAAATTTAGGATAACATAAAACAACCTGACATAACATAGCATATATTAAGGCTGATCAAATACAAATGTAAGAGAACATTGAAGGGGTAACAGTGGCAGTGTTATAGTACAGGCATGATTATAGGTTCATCCAACTAACCTGGTGAAAAACAATACCGATAACAAACCAAAGGAAAGACGTAAAAAAGTAAGTTTATTTAAATTTTTATAAAACAGAAACTTACCCCAAAAGCGATCAAAAAGAAAGCCTAACAGCCTGACCTCTACAAACTACCAACAAATAAACATTTAAAATGAAGCAGACAGTTTTTGTTTCGTCTAACAGAAAAAAGCACCTGCTGCACATTACAACACCCCAAATGGAAACGGCGCAAAAAGTGTGAAACATCTCAGAACATACATGTCAGTATAAATAATAGAAGTAATTACATAGTTTTATGTGTGAATAACAAACTTATGCACATCTTAAAAATTTCAATATGTATGATATTACACGCTTTCCAACACAATGACAGAAAGAGCAAGATACATAACATCCCAGAAAGGAGAGCAATTACTAAGTCACATGGGCTACACCAACAAACAAAAAGTACACTGATGGAAAATGTGAATTGGAAATGTACCAAATATTTTTCTAATACATGATATGGGAGGGCCACTACAAAAGATGATGTTGTAATTAATGAAAGGGAACATAACCACCCACCAAATGTGAAATAAATAGATGCAAGGGAGTTATTGTAGGATATAAGAAAGGCAAGCACTAGCTCCCAGGAGCCCACAAAAAAAATCAGAAAAGATATTCTTCTTAAAGTGCATAAACACATCACAGGCCATCTGCCACCTATATCCATTTTAACGTGTTAAATTTCACAAATTGAAAAAGTCACCAGTGATACTCCCTATGCCCCTAGAAGATACTAAGATACAGAAATACCTGAAAACTTAAAAATTAAACATAATGAGGAACCCTTCCTGCTATATGGCAACCTAAACAATGATAGACAAATTCTAATATTTTCTACAGCAGATAACCTACAAAAACTAAGGGCCTCATTTTGATGCCGGTCGGACCAACCATGCTTCCATCTGATCTCCATGGCCGTGATCCAATTCCGAACACCAAGACCGCAAAATTACTCTTGACGTCTTATGATGCAGGCAAGCCGAATCTCCGACTGCAGTGGTCAGAGTGTTCTTCGTATGTGCTACGGCGATCGGAGTAGGCTTCGCATGGGCCGCGAAGGTGGTAAAGGTTCCCGATAGGGACTACGACGCAGTCAGAGCTGTGCTACCACAGCTGAGCTTCTTTTGATGGAACCACTGTACTGACGGTCCCTTATAAGGGTATTTACGACAGTGCTAGACTGCCACACTTTTTCTACTGTGAAGCACCACAACAGTGCACATTGGATGCTGGAAAAAAAAACACAGCTGATGGCCATTGCCAAAGTAAACACACCTACAATTCACATTATATAACACACCCCATCCCAGACCATGATCGTTTGCCTCTATACAGCAGCACAGCAATTTTGAGCAGCATTAGCGCACACATAAGTTAGCCCTTTTCACACAATTACATCACACACACTCCACACGTGTTTAATTTTCACTTTTTTCCACATATTTCCTTTGTTCAAAGGCATTTTCTTTTCGTCTCTCTTGCTCACTTCATTTAATTTAAATGTCACCAGCCAAAAATCCACATTGTCAGTGATAGTGGATGAAATCACTAGAGTAGAGTCATATACTTTTCCTATATGCAGTAGCCAAAGTATCAGAGATGTGTAATTGGCAGTTACAATCGGTAGCCCTGCACACAAGATCACATATATCAACCACCATTACAACTCACATGTGGGAATGCTGTCTGTAAGTGCATTATCATCAAATCTATATCCCAGGACCCATTATATGTTCAAATGTTTAACAGTTTAGCTCACCACAACTGCGTTTTTCAAACACCTATGTTGGCATGTCGAAATTGAAATGACTACAACTACCATGAGGCCATCTACCTCTACCTCTAAACAAGAGGCTCCAGTGTTGTTTGTTCATACTCAGTTGTCAGCCATTTCACTACAGAGGTTCACCTCACAGGCAATTAACCATTGGTCAAGTGTGGGGGAGGAGTGATTGAATTGACTTTAGCTACCATCAGGTCCTCTACCACTGAACAGGAGCCACAATGTTGTTTGTCCATACTCACTTGTCAGCCATTTCACTACTGAGGTTCACCTCACAGGCAGTTAACCATTGCTCAAGTGCGGGGGAGGAGTGAGTGAAATGGTTACAACTACCATCAAGCCCTCTACCTCTGAACAGGAGGCACCAGTGTTGTTTGTGGATACTCACTTGTCAGCTATTTCACTACTGAGGTTCCCCTCACAGGCAATTAACCATTGGTCAAGTGGGGGGGGAGGAGTGATTGAAATGACTACCACTACCATGAGGCCCAGTTGCTTGAACACTTGACAGGAGGCCCCAGTGTTCTTTGTCCTTACTTGCTTGTTAGCCATGTCAACACTGATCCCCAGGTAATATGGACTGAGCACCTTACACACAATACTCTGCTCAGGCACATGTCTGCCTACTCAGCCTGAACTTACCCTGGTCTCCATAAACGAAAAGAATGAGTCTATGAGTGACACCATATCAAGTGCGTACCTGAAATATCAGTAACGCATGAAGGTAACCCAGCTGATTTGAAATGGCTGGTGACCCATTGACACTCCACAGCACACATGATTACCACTGCTAAATCTACTACCACGTAGTGTGGTATGCCTGTAATGTACACACCTAGGATTTGGAATTTACTGATACACATGCAGCTTTGACACTGTGTTGGATTCAAGTCATTGGGTGGATGCCATGGTGATCCCTCATGTTAACATGAAGCATATCAGTACAGCAAATGATCAGGCCAATAACACTTCATGTAATGTATTTCTCCCAAAGTCTTGCAAACAAGTCAAACACAATGGGGATAGTTAACGATGTCAATATCAAACCCTTTTGTCTCTTCCAGGCCTGAACTCACTGTGTACCAAATGATGTGGATGTACATACCACACTTGCAACAATTACATTCTACTCTATGTCTGAACAGGACGATCCAGCACTACATCTGGCCACACTCAGGACACCGACCAGCCTCCAACCCCCCCGGATGAAGCTTCCAGTGAAGCCCCGCCATCAACATCTCCTGCACCCCAGTCCTAATTTTGGGGGTGAGGATTGTCAACACATTCACTGGGGATGGAGGAGCCAGTGGGAGGGTGCAGGCTGGGCCAAGGTCACAGGCCCATTGGTCAGGGGTGGTGGGATGGTAACTGTGGGCCCGCTAAGTGAGGCCACTGGTGCAACTGACGCCCAGGCCAACATCGCCTAACTAATGGGGGACTATGAGGGCTCCCAAGGAGTGATGGGCCAGGTGCTTGAGGAACTGCAGGAGATGAAGCAGCTGCAGAGGTCCACAGAACAGAGGCTGGAAACTCACAACAACAACATGGATCAGCTCATAGAGGTGCTGAGGGATATTAATACTACACTCTGCAGGGCTTTTCCCCTGACACCTACCCCTTCCTGTGTTCCATCTACATCAGGCGCTTTGACATCTGTGGCAAGCACAGGAAGGGAGGCCCTTTGATGTTCCTTTAATAGAAGCATTATTGTCTCTATTTACTCCATCTATACTTCCCAAAAGTAGGTGTTCCTTTTGTTTAACTCCAGTTAAATATATAGCCCTATGTACATATATATATTTTTTTCTTTATTCTTCTCTATACCCCTCTCTATGCTCTTCTCTATATTCATTCACCACACACATCCCTCCCTTATGTTTCTTCACATGGTATCACTATTTTTGTTATAAAGACTCACCTTTTGCATGTGGATTATTTGATCCTACACAAACAAAAGCACTTTGGGTATCTTTCTTTTAGAATGCTACCTCTGTTATCCCTAGCCCTCCATATTTATTGTCCTTTTATATTAATACAATTTGTTTCATATTACAGACCAGTTTTTGAAGATTGTTGTGAGCCCCTTTTATTTGAATTTTCATTTGAATAGATCCAGACTGCATGGCAGTTGCCACCAATTTAAGAAACACAGACAGCACCCTGGTGAAGGTTATGTTGCCTTTTTCCATCGATTTGTAACTTCCGAAACGCGCGTCGGCGCACGTCTGTCTACTTATATACTTTTTTCATAAAATATTATTGCAGTATTTTCAACATTGTACTACAACTGCTATTACAATGCGTTATAATTCTTAGAACCTTTTGATGTTTTCTGTAGTTGATGTCCTTGATATGTATATTGTTTTGTAAGTTTGACTGTGTGTAATTGTTGTCTTCTTTAACTGTTATGTAGTCAGTCATTTTTGTTTTTGCTTTCATTGTACTTACATGATTTATTTGTTTGCCTATGTATGTGGAGCTCACAAACTCTATGTATATATGTTGATTAAAACCACTATTTTATATGTAAAAAACAAAAAATACAGGGGCATATTAGCAAGACCCACGTTAAAATTATCGCCGTTTAGCGGCAGGAAACTGCCGCTAAAACGGCGATAATGAGCTTGCTAATATGCGTTATAGAATTCCAATAGAAGCCCAGGTTAGATGTCCTGCACATCTAACCTGGGCTTCTATTGGAATTCTATAACGCATATTAGCAAGCCCATTATCGCCGTTTTAGCGGCAGTTTCCTGCCGCTAAACAGCGATAATTTTAACGTGGGTCTTGCTAATATGCCCCACAATTTTATATTTAAGACTAATAAATTATAAATTCAACTGGTCTGATGTATGGTACCTTTATATCATAAACAAATTGTCTCTATATGCAGATTTTGGAGATGTTTTTGTCAAATTTTGTACTTGTATCATTCCCTGGATTCTTCTCCAAACATATTTAATTACTTAGGGACCCTCTTTTTGTATTTCAACTGAGTATCACAACCATCCCACCCCAAAATAGACATACAAGTGTACTGTCTCATTACATCTTTATTCCATAGTTACAACCTTATGATGCCATAATTTCAAAATAATTAGTGAAATAATACATCACTGAAATGATCTGTGTAAGTGACCAGAAGTGTCATGTGTAGACCTCAACAACATGTCCAGAGGGGATTCATCTGACAATGCCAAACAGAACCGCCAAATGACAATTAGTTCATGTAATCAGCAGGAGCCACATCAACAACCTCACAAAAGAAATCCCACTTCATTGAAAACAAGGAACCAGAACATGGAAATACAAACGTTCCAGAGCACAGGTTCATTCCAATCCAGTGTTGCTGCATCTAGTGGAATGATACAAACATTTGTCAGCGGTGTACCACAAGCACTGTGGCATACAATAATGACAATCATCAGCAGCTACATTCAGTTCATACATATTGAGGACTTAGCAAATGTGAAGAGAGACTAGCATGATTTGGCTGAACAACAACAACATTGTGTTAGAGAATATAATGGCACACATATTGCAAAAGGACCACCACATGACAGGGAACCAGCCCAATGGAGTATCCTATCACAGTACAAGCTGACTTGGTACTGGTGTGGTACACCCAAAGTCTGTGCCAGACATTCGCAGGAACATTCAATGTCCACTTCGTATTTCAAAACAGCATCATATAACTGCTGATGCCACAACTCTGAAATGTCCAAATGAAGTTACCTACAGCTGACAAATACAAAGGGATTAGCTAGGAAACCATACATATGACACCAATCACAGTACACTTCTGGAGTTCGCAGTACATGGGTAAATGTTACCCACACAAAGCAACATCAACAACGTGCGAATTTGACAAGACCTTCCTCCACAAACAGCCATGCAGAGTTTCACACAGCTCTACATACCTAACAAGTATTCAGGAACTTCCTCCTCCCAGCATTACAACAACAGTCACTGTAACGGTCAAAGCCATGACATCTCGCAGCATACTTACACTCATGAGAAGAAGTTGTTGATGAGCTCTTGGCGCATATCAAATCCTTCCTCTTTACCACTTTCATCATCACTTGGCATTTCATGATCCTCACCAGGTGGCTCCTGCTGGTCTCTATTGCCATGTCCTTTAGGTTAGTCCCAGCATGTACATACCGATTACATACATTTTGTCCCATCCACACGGCATAATGGTCTTACACAGGTGACCTTTTACCTAGTAGCTTATTTCTGTCTCTCCGACATCAGGCTCTTGGTACCATATCTTAATCCCTGTACCTGACATACATAAACATGTCCCCAGGCACGGTAGATTTATTCTGTATAAGGGTCACAACTTTTTTTCATCCATGGCCAACAGCCAGCTGTGCATGATCATGTTTGTTTAGAAAAGGATTAGCAGAGGAATAGCAAATGTTTTCAAAACATATCGATTCTGGAAAAACCCTGGAGTGACCACTTTAGTATAAAAGACCCCACTCCCCCTACAGACACATAGGAGAATTCTTTCCAGGCTGGACCGAGACTCTGCAGGCTGATCCTTTGACAGGCAAGGCCTGACATCCCTCACTGGGTGCCATCCTCGACGCAGAGACGGGGTCCTTCATTCAGAACCATCAGGTGAGGGGTTAGTACTTCCTCAGGGAATTCTTGGCTCCATTAGGTCCCATTAGGACATATCCTAGCACTTACACATACATGCTTCACATACACATCCAGGTTAGGCACAGTTAGGTAGGCTACGCATCATAGGAGTACGCCAATGCTATTGTTTTTATATTATATGCTTTTATTCATCTTATTAGCACTATGGTAGAAGTGTATCTGCTATTTACGATATTGGTACTAGTGATCACATTTGTCTGCTCCTGTCTTTTGATTGTTGCAGCTAACATGTTTCATACTAGACTGACGCTTGACCGATAAATAATCATTGAAACCGTTCCAATCGTCATTCTAGGTATTCTGAGAAAAGCAAGCACGAGTGACTGAGCGAAAGATGCCGTATTGTTTCCACGATACCTGAGGAATCGGGGCTGTCATGTTCAGTGGATGCCAGAAACTACACACACCAATGTAGAATACAGGGGGATGGTAGTGGCACCGTAGAGCTAGCTGGTCTAACGGCTGACTCATCCTGTGGGGGTGTCCAGAGTCTGTCTGCACACTAAGCCCTCAGTTTAGGTCATCCAAAACGCGCAGGTCCTGCGGGGTTGTAGGAACTACACGACATGGCGCCACCAACGTTGGTTAGGTTCTTATATTAACAGTAAAATCTGAGTAGTTCAGTCGTGCTTTTTCAGACAATCCTACTCACATTTTCCAGAGACGTCTGAAGTGGGAAGGATAATCCAACCCAGCTGAGCAGGCACACCCTGTGTATTGGCTGAAGGTTTTAAACAAGCTTGTAAGGATCAAATGTTCCCATATTGTGCTAAACCCTACCTCTTAAAAACCTGTACTTTCTTCTCTTTTCAAAAATGAATGAAACCGCAAATGGCGGTGGAAGCGAGGAAGGAGATGAGTTTGCAAACGCTCTTAACATTACAGAGAACTGCAGACAGGCGGTAACTCTAAAATTGTTAGAACATGGATTACGTGCAACAGGGGGCCATGTTACCTTCGTGATTGAGGCACACGAGGTGTACGGATCAGTGGTATTCTATTCCTGGGTGAAATTCCCACCTGCTGATCCACAGACACGTTTATTCCATGAATACATTGAAGTGGATCCACCTGAAGAACACATCCCATACGAGGACATTGAAGTCCTGTTAACTTACCAGCAACATAAAAACTGGTTTAAAGGCGCCCTCAAACACACAACTTCAGTCGTAAGTCTAGGTCCAATCAGCATAGGAGGAGCGACGTGGCCGGTCTTAGCGACATACACGCCACATCCTGAGATAGACACACTCCCAGTAAGGGAAGTGCGTACACTTTACAGAGAGGTAGTAAGGCTATATAGACATATTGTCCAGTTTGTTATGCAAACACTCACATTACAACCTGTGAGAGATGCTCCACATGGTGCAGTCCAGTCCCACCACACACCAATAATAACACCTCAAACACTAAAAGCAGTAATGGGTGCGTTTCCGTCAAAAAGGGATCAAGTACGTTTCTGGATTGCCCAAAAAATAGCACAGCTGGAAGCAGTATTTCCCATGCACGTCTGCAGGAAAAACACAGAATGTTAACAATTTACTTGCCAATGGGAATGGTTCCCTCACTGGGGTATTGTACCACATAGGGAACAATCTTTGCCGCAGTCTACATTATAATACACGGTACCCCAACCATATCAGTTATTCCTGAAGTATTGAAACAGATACAGAATGAGTAAGGGGGAGGACCTGCCCTGGACTTGGGGATGAAACTGATGGGTAATTTTGACCAAGTCTTGGCAATTATGCTGAGCAACATCAATGGGGAAGCAGTAGCGGTGGCCATACGCCAACGCCTAAGGGAAACAACTCTTTCAAAGAAGGAGCGTGCATTACCACGCCTAACCAGGGAAACCACAAGTGGTGAGTAATTCTGACAAGGATAACTCAAAGCAAGCACCCACTTCTTCTAAAATGAAGTGGGATAATAGTCAACATAAAAACAATAATAACAGAAACATTTCACGATCAAGGGGTGGGTCTCCCCAACGGGAGTCCTCTGAAAAGAGGTACAATCTTAGGAATCGTGATAACATTAGGAAACCTGACAGGTATCAGGATACTGATACACGTTCCTTTAGTTCCTTTCAGGGTTCATCAAAAAGCTCAGAGAGGCAAGGATGGTCAGAACAAAAAATTGAAGATCGACCAAAGGGAGAAAGCGAAACACATCGCACTTCAGATTTCATTATCAAACAGGAAGAGCAACCTAAAGCAAAGACTCAATTCAAAAAGAAGAAAGTAGCTGGCTTAGAAATAGAAATGCCCAGGTTACTGAGGACTCAGCTTCTGAACGGGGAATGGGCTTCGACGATGCTAGACAGCACAGCAGAAGTAACAATAGCTCACCAGAACCTGAAGGAATTTCTGGTGACAGCAGTATTGAATGAATACATCGTGGTGGAAACACCTGATACAAAAGTGAGTGTCCCACACCGTCTACATGAAATAAATCTCCAAATAGAGGGGGACATCTCAAGAAAAATTAAAGGTCTCTTTTGGGAGAATTTGACATTTGGATACGATATATTGTTAGCAGAAAAAGATTGGCCGCCTGAATTTATAATGGATTGCCCAAAAGGTGAAAGCGTCATTTTGCCTGCTTTCTCCGTCCTCGTTCCTGTTTCCTTAAAACACTCATATGCGCGGGAGTGGGCACAAGCGCTAGCTCCGGCATTATACCGCCACCATGTAGGGTGGGACGTGGAGTCAAAACACTACGAAATCCCATTAAAAACTACTCCAACTCCACAGAGACAGTACCCTATTAACAATGAAGCAAAAAAACAGGTTAAAGAAATCTTAGACCAACTAGAATACCAAGGTGTGATTGAAACTTGCACCTCACCAATGAATAACCCTTTGTTTCCCGTAATTAAACCTGACAACGCATATCGTTTGGTTTTAGATTACAGACACTTAAACACATGCACAAAAACATTTGCAGTTCAGAACGCACATAGTGCCGCATTAATGAATAACAGTGGAGTGGTGTGGTGCAGCGGCCAGGGCAGCTGACTTCGGAGCACAGGGTTCACGATTCGATCCCCGGCTCCGGCGGCAGCTCAGCTCAGCACCATGTGACTCTGGGCAATAGCTCACTTAATTTCCACTATGGCCCCCAGCGCCTTGAGACCCGTAAGGGTGAGTAGCTGCGCTATATAAAAACGGACTTACATATTGTGCGGAAAAAATACAAAACAACACTAGATATCTCGAATGGATTCTTCTGCCAAAATATAGCTCCTGAAAGCAGATATTTGACAGGATTTTCTGCCCTCGGCACTCAGCGTCAGTTTTGTCACCTCTTTAATCTCCCTTGTCCCCTTATCCTTAAACCTTTACCATCTTATTACTTATGCTTTAGTATTAACCCCTTACCCATAGCCCCATAGCCTTTTTAAGGTCTGGCCCCTCACCTTCCAGAAGCCCCTCCTGTTAAAGTGAGTGGACAGTCGAAACTCCTGGTATAATAACGTTGCTTATAACAAAAGCTATTTTCTAACAGCCCCAGGTTATTCTCGGCAAGAGTGTCAGAGCTATTACAAACTTGCGATGAAGAGGCAGTGTCCTACGTAGATGATATTTATCTGACGGACGATGAATTACTTGAACACCTTTGCAGGGTGAACAAAATAATAGTTGGTTTCGCCAATTTGGGCTACAAATTTAATTTAAAAAATCAAAAACTGCCCATCTCAGCGTCCTATTCTTGGGATATGAGCTGTCAAGTGAAGGCAAAAGCCTTGCCGCAAACTTTTTAGAAAAGTGCGCGCTAATTCAGCCTCCAAAAACTCTAAAGGGTTTACAATTCATTTTAGGATTTCTAAATTTCGGCAGAACATACATTCAAGACTATGCAGAAAGAGTGAAACCTTTCTACGACCTAATCAGACCAGATTTCACAGCAAGCAAGTAAACTCAAAAACATACAGACACTCAAGACACGTGCAGACACGAGTAAACGTCCGCAACCTGGTAATATGGGTCGTCCCTGGGTTATCAGGGTATACTTACATTACGTTCAATGAAGGTGAGACAGTTCCTATCGCATACAAATCTCATCTGTACACGAATGCTGAAAATCGATTTGCAGCAGCAGAAAAAATTCTGACAGCTGTACAGACTGCTGTAATGAGAGAAAGAGCACTAGCACAGGGGAAGCGAATTATCGTTGTGACCCCGATACCGACTTTAGAAGCGGTAACAAAAGCCAGCATTCCTAATTCAAAGGCACTGCATCCACGTTGGATACAATGGGCTAATTCTCTCACTGCAACAGATGTAGAATACAGATACGATCCAAGACTTAGAACACAAGCATTCCTGCAGTACGAACAAGAATACCCACTCACAAATGAAATCTTGCCTCTTGATCAGTACGAATACATCATTTATACTGACGGTTCTGCGCAACCTGCCATAGGAAGTAAACAGCAGTATAGCGCTGCATGCACTATAGTAAAAGGTCGGATGCGGAATGGTAAGGTCCACCCAAGCAATACGACTACACAATCTCTGGGAGATTGTACAGCGCAGTTGGCAGAACCGAAAGCCCTGATACTAGCACTACAGTATACGGATCAGGAATTCCCCACACTGATTGTGTGCTATTCGTTTTACTGTGTGCAATCTTACAATGAATATCTTCACTACTGGGGCCAGAATGGGTATAGAGAGGCCAAGGGTGGCACGATAAAACATAAATTGTTATGGGAACAAGTGGCAAAGCTGAAAGCATGCCTGTCACGGGCTCAAGTTATTCACACCTTGAGTCATCAGCGTGTTGGCATACACGTTGAAGGGAATTCACTGGCTGATGAAGCCGCCAAGGTGACAGTGCGAACTGCTGCCGTTGGCGCAATCACTCGTTCACACACAAGAATAGATGGAGATATACTAGTAGCTATCAATGCCCCAAAGAACGGCTCACCCGTCCTGCCAAAAGGCTTTCCACTCAAGTACTCCTACAAGTTAGATGTGCATAACACACTGTACGCTCAAATTCCAGGAGTGCGGGATACAGTAATACCAAACAAAGATCGCAGATTAGGTTTAATACTAGCTGCACATGAGTGCCTGGGCTCAGCACACGCAGGCGTCACTGCAACAATTTCATTATTGAAGCAGCGTTACTGGTGGTTGGGGCTGACAAAACAAACAAAGGACTATGTCCTGACGTGCAATATTTGCCAGCAGATGACGGGTTCTACCATTCACAAACCACCACAAACACCATTACTGATTTCAGACAGACCTCTCGCATGTGTCTATTTGGACCACTGCAGCCCCTTAAATTCTGACGGGGCTTACAAGTACATCTTGGTGGCAGTGGATTCATGCTCTAGATTCCTATGGGTTTGGCCCCAGTGCTCGGCTGACACTCGAACTGTTATAAAGGATTTGTGAGTCTTCATCGGGACATACGCAATTGGCACCTTACATTCCGACCGTGGTCCTGCGTTTACCTCTAGTGCTTACAAGGAAGCCATGGAAGGTATGGACGTGGCCTTGCGGTACTCCTCCCCCTACCGTCCAGAGGGAAATTCAGTGGTGGAGAGGAAAAACCGGGACCTAAAGCAATCCTTAACAGAAAGGGTATTAGGCGCGGGTGGTACATGGGTCAATCACCTATATGGGGTCCAAAGGGCACTAAACAACATGCCAAGAAAATCCTTGGGAGGTCGTACCCCTTATGAAATCCTGTTTGGGACAAGAATGTGGGTACCTGATCTCGATTGTGCCAGCACAGTGGCGGATGCAAAACCATTTGAACTGAATGACCGTTTGGCTGTTTTACAGGAACTCAATGAATTCCGAGCGTTACAAAGCAACATGCAAGTCAAACGCACCGCCACTGGGGAAGTGAAACCAGTTCCGGCAAGACCGGCCTGGGTCCCAAAGATTGGGGACCTAGTCAGGGAAAAGATCGTGGACAGAAGAGAGTTTGGGCCATCTTACAGAATAGCTGTACCTGTCCTGGCGGTTGTAGGAACAAGAACAGTACTACTTCCGCCTCTTGCTGGCAAAAAAGAAAAAAGATTTGTCTCCATTGATCTGATCAAACTGCATCATGTGGCCGATCCTCAACAGTAAGCAACGTTGGGTCCTGAGTAGCTGCAGACCTCTTCTTGCTACTATACAGGAAGTTCAGATGGAAAGACTAATAACCTTTCAAGACTCACCTACGCAATGTGAAGGAGTGAACCTGATCAAACGCCACCCACAGCAAAGAAAGAAACATTTCGCCAATTCTATCTTTTGTTCAAAAATACTTACTTAGTGACACCTTGGTTGCATATTTGGTTCACAATAGGGGTAGTATACCTGTTAGTCTGGATTGGCACAGTGACTGTCTTTTTTCTGCTGCTGAATGGACATTATCTCCCAGAACGCTCTGTAGTACAATCCGTGAAATTGGTCCTGAAACCACATACGTCATCACACTGTGAACAAAGAGACTTGCCACTGGTGAACATTAAAGCAATTCCAATACCGGATGGTATAGTTTGTGATTGAGGGCCATATGTATGACTGGGGTATTTAGTAACTCGCAAATTGCGCTCAATTGCGAGTCGCAATTTGCGAGTCGCTAAATGTCATGTACAACAGTGTCAGAGACACTGTTTGCGTTTCCCAATGGGGTCGCAAATTGCATGCCTCATCAATATTCATGAAGCACTCGCAATTTGCGACCCCATTAGGAATGACTGGCCCTCCCAGGTATGGTGGCCTGCTGGGCTCAGCAGACCTCCATGTCTGGTACTGCTTTTCAATAAAGCGTTTTTTTTTTTAAATGCAGCCTGTTTTCCTTGAAGGAAAATGGGATGCATTAAAAAAAAGAAAAATGAAACGTTTTTGTTTCATTTTTTAAGGGCAGGTAGTGGTCCCTGAGACCACTGCCTGCCCCTAAAAAATATTTTCCCCTGCATTTGCAAAGGGGAAAGGGTCTCCTGCGGACCCCTTCCCATTTGTGAGTGCATTACCACCCTCTTGAAGAGGGTGGTAAATTGCAAGTGTTTTGCGACCGCAATTGCGGTCGCAAAACATTCTTACATAGGGTAGCAAGTCGCAATTAGGAAGGGACGCCCTTGGAGCACCCCTTCCTAATTGCGAGTCGCAAATCCTATTTAGCGGATCGCAAATAAATTGTGACTCACTAAATAGGGTTTGTACATGGCCCTAATAGTTTTTGGATGCACAAACGGGTCGCAAACCCGTTTGCGCATGCAAAAATGGGTCGTACATCTGGCCCAAAGTTTCTTATGATGTATATGGCCCCAATGAGCATTTGAAAATTTCACATTTGTTTAAAATTTCTTTAAATAATTTCATTACCCCCAGTACAGTATCTGATGATTGGGACATTGAGACTGTAAATACTATGCTCACAGATTTAGAATAATCTGCTGCAATTTCTTACAGAGAATTGTATGAGGATACAACTGACTACGATACCATGTTTTGTTACCAGCATTATGGTCATCATTTTTTGCATAGAGCAAGTGTACCACGCACTGCTAATTAGGGGTGGGCGGAATTTGCGTAGTCGCGCTACGCAAAGCTCCGCAAAACGGTAAAAAATCTCTGCGAGCACGCAAAAGTTCCGCGAACACGCGGAATTGCTTGTTCCGCCCGTTCGCGATGCTTTTTTCCTGTTCGCGAACGCTGTTTGCGTGCTTGGGGAGAAATAGCTCGCAAACACGCATTTTGAAAGCGCGAACAAGCAAAAAATTCGGCGAAGCCGCGGATCGCGGAATTTTTGGCAGTTCCGCATTCTCCGCGGAACGCGAAATTACCCATATTCCGCAAATTTCGCAAGCGGAACGGAATTTACCGCCCAGGCCTACTGCTAATGTGTACCATCAATGGGAACATTGCTCAACACCACCAAAAAGGTAGTTCTGCCACATTCACACAGAAATTTGCATACTTTTCAGGTTTCAACACATCAGACCTAGAATCGCTTTACTACAAACTTGCACAGACTAATGCAACTGCGAAGAAAATTATGCTAACAAACACAAAGCTGATATATTCAGCACCTTTTATCTCCCAACTGTCTATACAGGGTTTCGACTACTGGAGAGACACCATAGACACGAAATCTATCTGGGGGACAAGAGAGTGGCAGGTTCAGGGAACTGAGGCTTTATTTAGAGCTTGCCTCATACCATTACAGATGATTTTCCTGAACAGAACAGTGCAACAGACTACCTGTTATGTGTTTGCAAAATCAAAGAACTCAAAACACCGAGCATCCCTTCACCCATGTCTATTAAGGGGATTTCCAATAACACACTAACAAGTGAAGGAACACATGGTAAAAGTACGTACAATTCATCATCTCCCGATTGGAAGGGTTGGTTGGTTTGGCCTGTAGACACGAATATGTGTAACTCAAGATTCAAAGGTACCACCGAAGGGTTTAGTATCCATAGGCCCGACCCATGCTATGTACACATAGACGACCCAGGGGTAGTGATTTCCTATAGTGTCGGGAAGTTGTGCCTAGATTGGCTAAAGACCTCAACGCTTTCACAGATGAAACAACACTTGTCCCTTTTGTCAGACAACATGGATCTTAGGGATTTCTTGTTAGGTCCCAAGAAAGCACGTAGGAAACGCTTCTTATACACCATCTATAATAAGGTTTGGAAAGTCTCCCAACAGGAAGCTGCAGAGAGACTTCATGAAATAGATAGAATTAACCTAGAAAAGGCCTTAGCTGTGGTAAACAATGGCATGACCACACTCTCGTCTCGTATTTATTCACTGGGCAACTTTGTGTCCTCAGCTATCGACATAATGGAACATGATTTGTCTATTTTACAACATGGGCAATCTCAGCTAACGCTATTATGCTTCTAAGCTGGACACTTCAATGATTATGTTCTGGCCACGTTCCATGGTGATACATTAAAAACACAAATCAGTTTCGGCTTACAATCTGACCGACAGACAATTGACCATGGCACGCAGAGATGTGAAGTACACCATGCTGCTCATTGAAAAACTAGAGAAGTTACCTTTTACTGTAGCAGAATTACCATTTACAGAATGGTTAATCCATGGCTATATCACACTGCCAATCACGACATTCCAGTTCCAATACTGCCTTAAATATTACCCAGTAGGCAGGTATGAAGGGTTGGGCGAAGGGTACATACGAGAAACCTGGGAGTTGCCATACACATATAGGTGCAGGAACAAGGACAAGGAGGTTTTCTTGAGTGGTTCAAACTGCGAAAAGGCCTTAAGTGGGTCTTTAGTGTGTAAGGAAGTGTCGCTGCACGGCGCATGTAATGCATCAATAGCGAACTTGTCCTGCTACCTGAAGGGTTCTCCAGCTGCCGTGATTCATCCGGTTTTCGAGTTACTTTCAAATAGGAGTTGCTTGATGCTGAATGACCAAGGCTGCTGTAGTATGACGCCCGGCATTGCTTATCTAGTGACTGCCAACTCCAGGGCTATTTGTTGTAAGCAAGTATTGTTTCCCCCAGCTCACACAGTTAGGGAGGCACCATTGTGGTCTTCACTGAATATATCCAACATAGGGTTTGATTTTCTGAGCAGACTGAAAGCCATGCTGTTTCAGCAAAATGTGGCCTTAACTTCAGCCCGAGAGACTTTTGATCTCCAAGTGGCAAGGTCTTCAGCAGAGATACAGGCTCTGGTCCGTACGAACTTCCCTCTCCATTTCGGAGAAATGATCCATTGTATCTTTAACATGTCTGATATGAGTGGTATCCTACACTTACTTAAGAGCATTGGATCAGGTCTGTTTAAAACCATTTTCGGAGTGATTCCATCTTTCATAGGTTCCGTATTTGGAAGCGTTTTTGGAGGGCTTCCTTTGGTCCTGCTTTCGGTTGCGGGCATCCTGATTTTACTTCTATTGCTTCACAATGGATGTCAGCATCACTCAAGACATGGAGAGAGCACTGCTGGAGCGATTTTGTCGTGAGCGATTTGTGTTCTTAATGGGGTTAACTTGGTTTCAAGATCTGAGAGAGCATTGGTTCCTGTCTTTCAGACAGGCCTGGCTTGACTGCATCCTGCCTGTCTTCCGCTGCCTCTTTTGTGGATTCGGACGTGTGTTGGACCTCTGTCTGTCACTTCCATCGGTTGCGCCGCTGGACATAGACATGCTCCTGGCACCTTTACAGGCCCATAGCGTATTCCTATGTTGATTATGGCGTTCCTAGAGCCTCCACGGGACGGTTCAGCTCCTGTTGGACCGGAGAACAGCTCTGCAACGGATGTAGAAGCATCAGTCTCAGGCCCACAGGCATCTAATTCTTCCCCGATGGCTGCCACGGGAACTAGTGATGACCACCTCTGCTCATTGGATCTCATACTGGAGGTACTAGAAGGACTGCCTCCTGCGGATGCCATGTACAGTGATGTTGAGTCTTCAGCGCTGGATTCTTAAACAATCTGGCCTTTCCTGTGCTGGGAACCGTTTGGGCAACTTTTAAACTTGTACCAAATTGAAGGTCGAACAGACCTTGTTGACCTTTTGATGAGGAGTGGGTGTCATGTCCTTTAGGTTAGTCCCAGCATGTACATACCGATACATACATTTTGTCCGATCCACACGACATTACGGTCTTGCACAGGTGACCTTTTACCTAGTAGCTTACTTCTGTCTCTCCGACATCAGGCTCTTGGTACCATATCTTAATCCCTGTAACTGACGTACATAAACATGTCCCCAGGCACGGTAGATTTATTCTGTATAAGGGTCACCACTTTTTTTCATCAATGGCCAACAGCCAGCTGTGCATGATCATGTTTGTTTAGAAAAGGATTAGCAGAGGATTAGCAAATGTTTTCAAAACATATAGATTCTGGAAAAACCCTGGAGTGACCACTTTAGTATAAAAGACCCTCACTCCCCCTTACAGACACAGAGGAGTATTCCTTCCAGGCTGGACTGAGACTCTGCAGGCTGATCCTTCGACAGGCAGAGACCTGACATCCCTTGTGGGTGCCATCCTCGACGCAGAGACGGGGTCCTTCATTCAGAACCATCAGGTGAGGGGTTAGTACTTCCCCGGGGAGATCTTGGCTCCATTAGGTCCCATTAGGACATATCCTAGCACTTACACAAACATGCTTCACTTACACATCTAGGATAGGCACAGTTAGGTAGGCTACACATCGTAGGACTACACAAATGCTATTGTTTTATATAATATGCTTTTATTCATCTTATTAGCACTATGGTAGAAATGTATCTGCTATTTACGATATTGGTACTAGCGATCAAATTTGTCTGCTCCTGTCTTTTGATTGTCGCAGCTAACATGTTTCATACTAGACTGACGCTTGACCAATAAATAATTATTGAAACTGTTCCAATCGTCATTCTATGTATTCTGAGAAAAGCAAGCACGAGAGACTGAGCGAAAGATACCGTATTGTTTCCACGATACCTGAGGAATCGGGGTTGTCATGTTCAGTGGTTGCCAGAAACTACACACACCACTGTAGAATACAGGGGGATGGTAGTGGCACCGTAGAGCTAGCTGGTCTAACGGCTGACTCATCCTGTGGGGTTGTCCAGAGTCTGTCTGCACACCAAGCCCTCAGTTTAGGTCATCCAAAATGCGCAAGTCCTGGGAGGTCCTAGGAACTACCCAACACTATCATCTGCGATGAGAGAAATGTTCCGTATCAGTGCGAGGTTGTGGAGCATGCAGCAGGTGACAGTGATCTGACACACCTTCCTGGGTAAGTAGAGGAGGGCTCCCCCGTCTTGTCCAAACATCTGAATATGGCCTTCAGGTGTCCAAAAGCCAGCTCCACTGGCCACCTTGTTCTACCATGGGCCTCAGTGCAGCAGACTCCCCATGGCATTGTTGGATTCCTCAGCGGTGTCAACAACCATGGGCGGTTGGGATACACTGAGTCTCCTACATGGAAAACACACATATGTGCAATAATGAATCACACATTTGCAGAAGATGAGACCAGACATCACATATACAAAGGTTGGACACATCATACTCACCAACAAGCCAGGCCCTCTCCGGTAGTAGTTGTGACATTAACTGGGGTATGGTGCTGTTCACATAACAGAAGAGTCATGAGAAGATCCTGGGAATCTGGCATAGATGTGTGAGATATATAAATCTGCTAAACATACCACTTGCATGTTGATAGAATGGAAGTGCTTCCTGTTCCTATAGACCTGTTCACTGATTTGCGGTGGTATTAAGGCAATATATGGGCCATCAGTAGCTCCAACAACATGTGGGATTCAGAACCAGAGTCCTGGGCACACGTTTTCAAATAATAAGATGAAAGTTCATTCTATCATGTGCACTTGAAGAAATGTCATAAAGGTCCAAATGGGTAAGTTCTTTGTCTTTAATCTTTGTTACATCAAAAAGCAACCAGCCAACACGTGTTTCGTCACAATGGGAGATTGTCCCGCGACTTCTTCAGAGCTGGGAATGATACAATAGGTAATGTGTAAACAAAAGCTGCATTGTATTCGTGTGCAGGAGAGTAGACCCTCCATATGGTGGGCTAATGTAAAACACCTTAAACGTGGAAACCCTAAACATGATAAAAAACCGCAAATGACAAGAAGATCACACAAGTGACCGTGAGTCAATGTAAACATAAATGGCATCTGTTTTTACAAGTGAAGAGTTCTCAAGCTTTGTGCAGGATCTCACCTACACACATACAGGGATTATAGGGTATTTCCCCTGACCTGGTTGCACCGTATTTATTGAACCCTAGAAACACTGCACGCGTATTAGGCAGAGCGCCACACTTCCTAGATTACTGAAAACCCTACAGTCAGAGAATAACATGTGGGATTCAACCTAATCCATAAAAGTAACCCTTAACATTGGCCAAATCTTCACGTCAGGGGAACTGAATGTAGCTGTCCATGTGTCTCATCAGTGCTGAAAGCACATCACGTACCACCCCACTGAACATAGGTTGTGACATTCCATAGTCACGTGTGCTTTATGGAACCAGTGGCTAAGAAATGCAGTGCTGCCATAAGTTTCACCATTGGTGTCAGAGATGTGGGATAGTTTCTTTGAGGACGTAAATGAGGCTCCAATTGGTCACAAAGATCTTGTATTGCCTGCCTATTGAGCCGGAACTTCCTGATGACGTCTCTTTCTTTTATAATTTGTAGGTCTGGAAATGGCTGGAATACTAGAGGCTGTCATCTCCTCCCTCTGCCAGGGTACCTATGTATGGAATGTAGACACATATGGATTTTGGTCACAGTGTCCACACTAACATATTCCAAGACACAGCCAAAAATCATGTGAACAAACAGTACTGCATATGTGAGCAGTTCACAGCATTTCACATCATAATTGCATGAAAGACAAAAGCATATATAGCAACTTCTGTATGAGGAAAGTGGAAAAGATGCCTGAAGATTATCTGAATGATGCATTTCCGCCATTGATCACTGTAGTGGGAGAGTCCATTCCTGGCGGAAGACAGCGTAGAGAATGACATTGACATACCTGATATATACGGAAGTCACCCTGGTGAATCTGATCCATTCCCATCATTACAACTTCCACCTATCATCACCAAACTGGACTCCACATGTGTCTGTCACAGCACTGTGCATATAATACAAACTTCATTTGTATGGTGGGAATCATCATGTTGTGGAGTCTGCACTGCACACATAACTACTGTCACCGCCGGTACACACTGCACCGCGGTAATCGTGTGTTCATGCAAAGTCATGTACAACTCTGACATTTGAATCATGCTATAGGCAGAAGAGTGTTGTCATATGTCAGGTGATATGTTCCAACATATATATGTAGTGGCGGAGCCGCAAGTAGAAGCTTGCTTTACAGTGTGGTTATCAACACTGACATGGTGGAAGCCTGACCACACCTATGGGACATGCAGGACGCTAACCTTCAGCAGATTCAAACCTGGCGCTAGGCAGCTTCAACCATAGTGGTCATAGCCATAGGCTAAATTTGGAAAATGTGAGCGTCACAGTTCAATTATAGTGGCTGTCTACACAGAAGACTGCCTATGTGGATGCCTGACCTCACTTATGGGACATGCTCATTCGCCGGCTGATTTGAACCACGCGGTAAACGGATTTTACCACAGCTGTCACAGCCATAGGCTAAATTTCTAAAATGCGACTGTTGTGGTTCAATGGTTGTGGCCGTCCACACAGAAGACCGACTACGTGGATGGCTGAATTCACTTATAGGACATGCTCATTCGCCGATCGCTGGCTGATTTGAACCACGTGGTAGGCGGATTCAACCAAGGAGGTCACAGCCATAGGCCAAAGTTGGAAAATGCGACAGTCGTGGTGCACTGGCTGTGGTTGTCTACACAGAATAGCACCTATGTGATGTATTTATACATTGCGGTTTGGAAATTAGATCACTTGCCTCCAGACACTGCTGCTTACAACACCGCATAATTTTCAGCTGCTGTTTAGCACCTCTGTGAGCTGTCTTATCACACTGCAAAAGGAGCAGGGCCCCTGCGTATACTTCAGAGGAGCTGGAGACCCTGGTGAACCAGGTCCTTTCCCTGTATCGCCAGCTCTATGGCTCACCAGAGGAGCATATGAGTACTGCTAATACAGCATGTACTCTACAACATTTGTCCTATCCGAACCCATGGGCCACAATGTGGCTCAGAGTTCCAGACTGTCATCAGAGTTTTGTAACTCAGATAGTGTAGCCTCAACATAGGACAATTATGTCATGTTTCATGTGGTACTGTACTTTGCGCAATGACATCATCATGGTGATGTTTATACAGTCCTAAACCCTACACCTGCTGTATGCACATATCTATACATGTATCAATCTATTGTTGCCAATGATGATTTTGCAAGTCATTTTCTGGCAGATGTGCTAACAAATGTAAAGGCCTTACACCCTAACTTGTGTATGTTTCCTGTGAGTAGCACGTGAGGATGATGTGAGAGATATGTACAGTCCCAAAATTCCCTCAACACAAATGAGGCTTCACCATCCTGTTGTCAGTGAGATACCATCACCTCACAGACCCCTTCACAGTGAGCGACAACGTAATGTCATATATAGGATGGCTACTAGATGTACTTTTATACTTGGAAAATGTGGGCATATGATGGTAATGTGGTCACAGTATGCTCAGCATGCAGAACCAAAAGCTGTCAATGATTTGTGTCCTGTATGGTCCATGGCCCAGGCTGTAGCGGAGTTTTGTTGCCAATGGAACAGATGCACGTAGTACTCTCCCTGTATCTCTTCTGATCTTCAGAAGTGGCCTGAATCAGTGTAACAGGACCATGAGCTGGCCTACATGCAGCTATTATTTCTACATATGGTCTGGTGAATGGTGACAGCTCCAGACCCAAGAATACTGTCCATAGACACATGTTGTCAGTGTGTGTCATTGCCTTGGGACTGGTCTCTTACTCCCACATGTCTGGGATGTTACTGTCATATGAGTGATGCTACCAATGTACAGGAACATTGCTCATGTGATACATGTTCACTGCAGATAGTTGATTACATCTGCAGTGTATGTCTGAAGTGAATCACCTGCTGTGCAATAATGTGCAATCATGCAGTATATACAATGGCATGAAACAACATAAAATTTCGAGTGTTCTATGGATGTCATTGCACACTAGCGGACAGGAGAGTTAACTGAACCAAGAACACGAGGGTAGCCTCACATTGGATGAACTTGCATTTGGATTAACAACATGACGATTATTTTTGTATCATCAGTACACTCATGGTTTTTATTACCTGTTTAGGTCACGGCAATGCAATGTTTGATTTATGTCATGTAGAATTTTTATGTTAATTTCTGATGCTTATGTTTTACATGCACGTGTAGAGAGCATTTTTTAATTACATGGGGGAATCAGTTTGGGTGGCTTGTTTGTTTCTGATAGTGGGTGAAGTGCATCATGGGACTGGTAGGAATATGTTTTGGTTAATGTGCACGCGCAAGTGATTTTGGTATAAGGGTTATGTTCCAATTTAGCAATGGGATTAGGCACACGTGCGAGAGCCGGATATAAGTAGAGTCCATGGGGAAGGCAGAATGGTGTTGATTTTTCAACTAACAGCGTGGTACGGAAAGGTTGAGTATGCCGGACTCAGCGCTTTTAAGGTAAAGGTGAACTGTTATTTTTATGTAGTGGGTAAACTGGGGAGGGCTAGTGATATTTTTTCTCTTTATGTTTATGGCGATCGGGAGGTGATACAAAGTATGGCAGATCAAGGGAGGTTAAGTTTGGGTAGAAGCAAGGTTCGATAATATCTTTTGAAAGCATTCAGTGAGTCTATGCTTGAACGGTCGGTTAAGCAGCTGTTTTTGATTTTTTTACAGCAAACCCCTGACGAAGAACAAAGTAGTTCGAAATGCATTGGGTTATTATATGTGTCCGCATCGAAATTTGATTGACAGCACGTGCCAATGTAAAAGCCTGGATGGGCGACAGAAGGCATTTGAATATGCACGAGGGTATTAAATGTAGCAATAAGTACATCCATGCCAGTTTCTTGGTCCTCTGCTATTATTGTGCCCATTTTCAAAAAAGGTGACAGGGACAGTCCACATTGCTACCGTCCAATTTCCCTGATAGATGTTTCGGCGAAGGTTTTAGGGAGGGTGATTTTAAATAGACTGATGGATTGGGCAGAGTCTAAAAACATCGTTACGGAGGTCCAATTTGGGTTTAGACCGGGGAAATCACAGTGGACCAATGCCTTAACCTGTATTTAATAACCGCTAAATATACAATAGCTAGGGCAGGGGTACTATATTTAGCTTTTATGGACCTCGCAGCGGCTTTTGACCGGGTAAACCGCAGTAAACTATGGGCAGCTCTGGGTAATCTGGGGGTGGACCCATCTTTAATAAGTATTCTTCATACACTGCACACTAACACCATAGCGGCGGTGAGATATACTCAGGATGGGAAAGTGACAGACTATTTTAGCTGCTCAAGTGGGGTGAGGCAGGGTTGCATACTAGCGCCTTTTTTATTTACTCTTTATATTAACGGCCTAGATGCTTCCTTGCGAGGTATAAAAGCGGACTTCCCGAGAATAGGTGAACGAGCTGTACCAGTGCTGCTATATGCAGACAACGCAGTGCTTCTTGCCCGTACCCCTCATGGTCTACAGCTCTTAATTGACGGCTTTGTGAGGTTTATGGAAGATATGGATATGTCTCCTAACCTCACAAAATCATATGTCATGGAAATGGGGAAAAAGCCAGTAAGATCATACAGTTATACAATAGGCTTGCATATCTTAGCCAAGGTTCCCGCGTTTGCTTAGTTGGGTATTTTTTTCGATGGGCACTTGAATTTTAAGCACCTACTAGAAGACAAGTGTGTTGCCCTGGCTAGATCTACAGGGCAAATCTCCAACTTTGTGCACAGATTAGGGTGTTGGACCCCTGCTCTGCTTTTAAAACTGTATGACTCGATCTGTTGTGCAAAGGCCCTGTATGGGAGTGAGGTATGGGGATTTGTCAAGCCCATAAACCTGCAAAAGGTGGAGAATAAATATATGAAGCGGTTGTTGAAAGTCCCCCAAAGCACCCCTGCATTTACTGTGCATGAGGAGTTGGGAGCAAAGTATATCTCAGATGCGGTAGCAGTGAAGCCCCTACTATTTTGGCTTAAGATTTGGTCAAATGAAGAGGCTGGCTTGACAATGTTGGTTATGAAAGATTGCCTCTCACTAGATCATGCTTTGAAAATTCCCTGGGTAAAATATGTTCGGGACTCCTTTTACATGCTGGGACGACCTGATCTGTTTATTAAACCGGACTCAATAAGGTGTAAGGATAAGGTTGATATTAAAGCTTTATATATTAAATTTGCTTTAGCACAATGAGAAGAGGTAGAACTGGCTAAACAGACAGTGAGAGACCATGTTCTAACTAAAACTTCCCTGGGTATTGAACCGTATTTGACAATGATCCTGAGTGCGCATGATAGATTTTTAATTTCGCGTTTTAGATTAAACCTTTTTCACCACCTTTTGGCGGTACCATCTGGTTTTATTTTAAAACACGAAGACAGAGGGCCCTGTGGCTGCGACGATAGGTCTCCACAGGACACCCTCCACTTCGTGCTCCTCTGCCCTTACTATGGTTACCAAAGAAAAAGGTTTTTGAAGGGTCTGTTGAGGAAGGCTAGATTCAGACAGGCACGGGTAGCACTGTTGTTTTTAAAACTAGCAACGGATGTTTTTACACTTTTTTCTGTGGTAAATTAAGAAGTGCTTTGAAATCAAGAATCACAAGACGGGACTGTAGTTTTATATCCTAGTTTTAGATTGATATTATTTATTCGATGGGCTCCCTCGTGTCTGTATTAAACTGATGTAAATAGTATTTATACCTATGTAGGAGCTGGATGAAATGTTTTAGGAAAAGTTTTATGTATGATTTATTGTGCTCACTCTTTTATGATTTGTGTTCAAATCGAATAAAGATGAAATGAAATGAAATGAAAACTAACAGCGTGGTACGGAAAGGTTGAGTATGCCGGACTCGGCGCTTTTAAGGTAAAGGTGAACTGTTATTTTTATGTAGTGGGTAAACTGGGGAGGGCTAGTGATATTTTTTCTCTTTATGTTTATGGCGATCGGGAGGTGATACAAAGTATGGCAGATCAAGGGAGGTTAAGTTTGGGTAGAAGCAAGGTTCGATAATATCTTTTGAAAGCATTCAGTGAGTCTATGCTTGAACGGTCGGTTAAGCAGCTGTTTTTGATTTTTTTACAGCAAACCCCTGACGAAGAACAAAGTAGTTCGAAATGCATTGGGTTATTATATGTGTCCGCATCGAAATTTTATTGACAGCACGTGCCAATGTAAAAGCCTGGATGGGCGACAGAAGGCATTTGAATATGCACGAATAAAGCATTCTGGTCAAATTGCTGTCTCCGGAGTGATTCTATAATTACATGAAGATATGGATTAAAATATAGTTTACCGGATGGTTCACCACAGATTAATTGGATTACTATGGATGATATGGTTCACTTTGGTATCTTTCTTCTTTAAGCAGTGCAGCAGCTGGGTGCGCGAATGAAGGCACTTGTGGCAGTAATGCTGTCCCATACACACTGCCACCTATGGCATATAATGTGTGCCATGATGCTTGGACTTGCCACACAAACACATGCAGACTTAGTATGATGTCCAAATGAGTAAATTACATGTCCACTGATCTTCAGAGTAGGAGTTCCCAGTTACACACATGGCAGCTGTTTGATTGTGACCCCAAAATTTGAATGCAGTCAAGGCAATTGTAGCAGTGAAGTGTTGGACAGTTGGAATCAAGTAATTTGTCTAGACTGCTCAGGTGTCTGTCCAGTGCTGCACTATTACTGTAGATTTCAGGAAGTCACAATGGTGTGCTGTGTTACATGGTGACACCTTTCAGAGCACTTGTGGTGTGGGCCAGGGCTACGTGATGCCAGTGGTGTGGCGTGGTCAGTATAGGCATGATAAGGATGGAGGGTAGAACTTAGAGTACTTTAACAGTGTACTGTTATGGTTATTCTGGTGCTCAGCATTTGTGCTTCAAACATGTAATGTGTGCAATTTTGTTGGATGGGTATGCTAGGTCTGTACTACATCTATGTCACCCTAGCAGATGACCTATATCTTGCATGTCCACTAAGTCTCTTCATCTTTCGCATCCGTACAGGTCAATGCCCATCAGAAGGTGTCCTTATGGAAAGCCATTGCCCGGAAGGTGCAGACCCTTGGGGTCTCTCGTTTGTGCTGTGTTCACTGCAGGAAAAGGTGGTAGGACCTGAGACGCTGGACCAGGAAGATCGTGCAGGTCCACCTGGGGCTGTCCTCCCAACACAGCAGGGTCACGCGCCGGACCATGACCCCCCTAATGGCCCATGTACTGGGGTGGCATACCCTGACCTTGGTGAGCAGTTGAGAGCCCAAAAGCAGGTAGGCTGGGATGAGTATTGGCCTGAGTGAGACATTCTGCATGAGCATCTATCGTTTGTTACAGGCTGCTATTTCTCCATCAAGCGTGAAGGTGACTCATGTCCCACTCAATGGGAGAGTTGTTGCATGTGTAGGTCTGGTAGTAGGTGCATGGTGATAACCATTGACTATTGTCCATGTGGACCAGAACTAAGCAGGGTCCTGTCAAATGCCAATTTCCAGAATTGAACAGCCACATGGCTGCCTAATGTCACAGATTACCATCATTATCTTTTGCTGTCATGTGTGACAGTGGTCCCAAACATGCCACTTGTCATCCTTGTGTCTGGAGTGATGCTTCCTCACTACTGTTTCTCATGTGATGGTGAACCACTTACTTGTGGCATGGCATACAATGCACTCTGAATGCAGACACTGAGCACTACTTCACCCTTTTGGGGAATGTACAGTATTATGAGGTGGCAAACACCACTGGTGCCATCTGTTTTGATGCCTACGTGCTGGCATGTATACTTTTACGTGTTGTACTCTCACATGTACAACTATTCTAAACTTGATCTGAGGGTCTACAAGGTTTTCAATATGCATCCATCATATTTGTATATGTTGGCCAATGTGTACATGACAATATAATTCTGTGATGGGTATACAGAGTAGGTGTAACCACAAACTGGGGTGTGTAGATATGTGTATGTGAGTCACACATTCCCAGTGACATTGATGGATGTCATTAGCCAGGTCAAAATGGTGAGACAATGACACACATGGTTGGAACTCTTCCAGTACTTTCAGGCAATGTGACTTTGCATGCCATTGAGAAGGCTGTATTCAGTCAGGTGGGATGCACATGTGCATTTGTGGAGGATCATTCTGTGGCTGGTGATGTGCATCAGGGAGTGATATGCTGACATGTTGTGTTCATATGTGTCTGTCAGCACTGAGTACTACATTGTTATTTGTATTTGCGAAACATAGAAAGTACAGTGGATTCCCTTCCCTTGTGGACAGGATTAAGACCTCTTTATGGACTGGATCAGCCGCAGCTGTTGCAGGTAAGAGAGGTGGGGCCAGGTGAGGGGGGATTTCGAAAGACGACCATGAGGGAAAATTAAATAAATAATTAATTTTCCCTTGTGGTCGTCTCTCAAAATCCCCCCTCACCTGGCCCCACCGCCCCACCGCTCTTATCTGCAGCGGACGCGGCTGGACTGGATATCTCCTAAGTCTCACATACTTCCAGTGTTCTAATGGCTTTGAGATTTGCAATGTGAAATATGTGTGCTCACATGAACCAATCTTGACTGGGGATGTTCCTAGGCAGACACATGTCTATAGGTTATTTGTGCTGAAATCGCACACCAGTTGAAGTAACATTGTCTTCATTCTAATCTTCTGTACTACATGTGACACCTACCTAAGCTACTCATGCGCAGCTTTAAACCGTGTTATTTGGCAGTGGGCAGATTTGAAAGTGTCACTTGGGAAGTGTGTACAGTGTGGAATGGGCACTTCAATGTCACATTCTTCTTTATAATCACATATTGCTGCAACTTAACTGTAGCAGGTGCCAAGCAGTTCTACATGTTGTGGGTTAGGGGTATCTGACCATTTGCTGATTGCATGGCCTTGCGTTGATAGGTAGTAATACATTCCATGTGGACATCAAATTTGATGACAACAGGTAACTCTGGAATGCTACAAGGGCCTAGGTTGACAGGGTGATGATATATTCTGCTACACACATGAAGGTGGATTTGGGACAAGGTCACACATGCAGTTGAAGCAGACTGTGGTTACAACACCAATATGTGTGACTCTGCACAGGTCATGTCGCATTCATGCATTGCTCATGCCAATGTAGCAGCCAATGTAGTCATCCTTGTACATTTTGTGATCAGTGTGATTGTGTAAAGTGTTGTGTTAGGATATGTTTGCCCAGTGTGTTCACTCAATTGCAATGACCCTATTTCTACAATTCTCTCAGCATCAACCCAGGGGAATGAAGAAGACAGGGCTGAGCTGAGACCGTTGGGGAAGCAGCTGGCCACAGTGGTTCCCGTTGCACCAGTGACACAAAGGAAACCAGTAGCACAAATGGTGGTGGGAGTGCCATGGAGGAGCCAGACGACTAATCAACATCTTCATCAACAGAGTCAAGCTCCAGTGGTCACTCCCTGGTGGTGGTGGACTCCCCTGAACCTGTGTCCGCAACATCCATGTCTGCCACCCCTGTTCCATCTCCACCCTCTCTGGGGCTCCCCAGCCAGTTGTCCGGGTCTGCTCCCCTAAGATGGGGGGAGTCTCCTTTGCCCAAGGCCCCTCACCCTCTGCCCCTGTTTTCTCTGCTGCCCTGAGTGTGGAGGCAATTGACATCCTGAGGCAGATATCTGTGGGTCAGACTGCAGTGCTGAATGCCATCCAGTTGCAAAGCCCCCAGCTTACGCAGGTGGTGTTGTACCTGGAAGGCATTCACTCTGTCTGCCCTACAGAGATCTCTTCAGGCTCTGGCTTTCACAATCATGGTAGCCTTCCACCAATTCCACCTTTCTACCCCACCTCCTGCCTCTTCCCCATCCACAACCAGGGGTGGGCGGAGCATGTTGAGTTGAACTCGGTGGAATTCCGTGGAGTTACGTTAAGTTCCGCACACCCACAGAGTTTCTCCCACACTGTGTAAAATTGGTACATGTTAATGAATGTTGAGAGTAAACGTAGATTGAACTGGAGTTTTTAGCAAAAGAGAGCATTGGGGAGAGCACGTGAAGCAGCAATGGTGATAGCTGGTGGCTGCGGGGTTCCACTCTGAAGGCCGGCAGCTGAGCTGAGCGGATATTGTGGCAGCAAGCGCTAATAATCATTAATGCTTATCAAATAAATTATTACATTAGTGCAGCGGCACAGTTTCTCCAGGCAGACTTTCCCGCACTGGAACAGATTATGGGGCAAGCAGGCTGATAAAATGAAAAGACTCACTTTCGCACTACTTTCTACTTAGTGCAGATCAGTCCTCCGATGCTCTCCCTATGGCCTGTGCTAAAGATCACAGCCTCAGAGACACCTGTGACACTCCCTCCCTGCATCTCACAGTACTCATGGTGCATGCCATTCTCCCTTTTCCCGCTCACCGTTTCCTCACCTTGAAGATGGCGTACCTCGTGGAGACAGCACCGTGGGGAGAGAGAGAACCGGTGCTTTCATGTAATGCTCACTGAGCACTGTGGAGGACGTGAGCTTTCGCCTGGGCTGGTAGTTACGATACCACCTATGGGGGAATAATTTTCCGGGGTTAGCCCAGACACCACTCTGGAACCCAGAATCCTGCTACCTCACCCTCACTCAGCAACGTCACAAGTCTCTCTCCAGCCGCACCTCGAGAAGGGAGGTTGACGTCACTTCCGTATACAGTTGTGATGTGCGCAAAAAGAAAGGAAACGTAGAGTGACATGGTAGAATTCAACTCGCTGCCCCATAGTTTGCATGTTGGAGGTAGGCAAATGTCATGGACATGCTATCTAGACTAGTAAAAAAACACTCCCATGCCGGTAAACTTTACCACACAGCAGAGGTGGAGTTTTTTGCTGAACTCAGCGCTCCAAATAGAGCGCAGAGTGGGCAAACTCTGCTAACTCCGCCCACAGAGTGGAGTTTACTGCCCAGTGTTATCCACAACCCCTATTCCCATACCTGCCCAAAGCACACACACATAAGCATGCATCCACCCCAACATCCACACACAGCATACAACAACATAAGCCTAAGAAATAAGACAGGCACACACCCACTCACCAGGCACTCGATCCTATCACCACTGCATCAAGTGACATACACCCAGGCACCACAACCACACCACCAGACACAGCCACTACAGACATCCCACACCTAGGTACCACACCCACACCAACAGACACAGCCACTACAGAAATCCCACACCCAGGCACCACACCCATACCACAAGACACAGCTGCTACAGACATCGCACACCCAGGCACCACACCCACACCACCAGACACACACACTACAGACATCACACACCCAGGCACCAGACACAAACCACCAGACACAGCCACTACAGACATCACACACCCAGGCACTACATCCACACCACCAACTTCACAACCCTCTACCTCCAACAACCAATCACTTTCCTTACCTCCTCCCCAGTCTCCCAAAGAACTTACCCTGTTTGCCCTTGAGCTCTTCATTGCCAGTGCTGCTCCCCTCCCAAACCCAAAAGGTCTTCTTTCTCACCCCTGCCCTACCCTTTCCCTTCCACGTCCTCCCCAAAAACACCTTCCCTTACACTAAACCCCTTCCTACCCCACAAGGCCGAAAAAAAGGAAGACCACCAGTCCAGAAACCCACCCATCTCCTCCCAAGACCCAAAGGACCTCTTCCCCACCCCACTACAGATCTTCCAGGGCCACCAAAAAAACCTAAAAAAAAACAGTTCCCCCCTCGTTATCACAATCACTAATCTTCATGTGTACCATATATACCCGTATGGTGAAACCCAGCCCTCCCATTGACCAACCCAACCCTCCCAATCCTGAGCCCAGCTCTCCCAAGGATCAACCCAGCCCTCCTGATCCCAATCCCAGCCCACCCAAATTACATCATTGAGGTGCCTAGACTGCACACTAGATGCCCCTTCCTGGGGATGTTTTCCTGTCAGGGTTCTGGTTGGCAAGTTAGGTGGCACAGCTGTGTGCTGGACTACATCCTTGAATATAGACTGGCCATTGGTCTTTGTTTTTGGATCACAAAGTGGACTTCATAATACACAACTTGCTTTGTTTAGAAACCTTTGTCTGCCCATTGCTACTGATGCTACTTGCTGTTATTGGCTAATTTGGGATGTGTGACTACAGTTGTGTTTGTTTGACCATGATAACTGTCCCTTTAGCAGTGGTAAGTGTGGTCAGACAAGTGATGGTGTTACAGAGGATGAGGGGAAATGTTCAATTGATGCATATGTGGGATGAATTCCAATTGGGGCTGACATTGCATTGGTGGGATCTGCTATGGTAGGTTTTGCACCTTGACTTGGCCAATGTTCATGTCTTTTGGCTTGCTGTAGTACCTGAGATGTAGAGTGGATATGTGTTTAAAGTGTGTCAAGTAAGTTTTTTGTTTCTCCACACATGGGGGGGGGGGGTGTTGTATTGTCATACCTATTTGGCACTTTGGGTGCCCATGTACCCTTATTCATGTGTGTTCTTTCCACATACTTTTCAATAGATGTGTGACAACTGCTGTTGCTGCAGTGTGTTCTTTAAGGACTTGCACTTACACATTAGCCACTTGTGCATGCCACTATGTGACAGTATTGTTTGTCCCTGATATACCTCATGCCACAGGTCCAGTGCACATGGAAACATTTAAAAAGGTGCAATATGTAGTGTGGCCTTGGCCTGTTGCCTTCCAGGTGTTCACCTGGTTTGGGGATCCAAATGTGCAGGCAGTCATTACATTGTGGCCTTAAAATGTATCTGAGCATGCTTTGTGGGAATCCCATTTACCTCACTTTCCTTTTTCATGTGGCTGATGTATGAATGCCCACTACAGTGCTTTGGCAGTGGAGGTGTGTTTTCTTTTCCTGAGACGTCCATACTGATGTATATTAACTGTCACAACAGGACCTAGCTTATGAGCAATGTGAGGGTGTCACTGGAGATGCTAGCTATGTCATCCATAAGGCAGTGCCGTTTAGTGACACTGGTTATTGCACACATCATTACACCAGCTTCTGAGAAGTGCACCCATGTGGAGTTTCTGAGAGTGTGCCAGTACGTTGTCACTGACCTGGGCATTGAGAGAATCATTCAGATGTGATGGGAACATACATTCTGTGATGTTGCGTACATGGACCCACAAAATACGTTTGGACCAGGGATACAACGCCTCTAGCCTTAACCAGGTGTTGAGGCTCCAGAAGGGGTGGATGTAGTGTCACAACCCCATGATTGATGTATGGTGTGGGGCAAAGTTGGCTAGGAGTGCTTTCAGTCAGGTGATGTGCAGTGTCTGCAGATTTTTTACTTGGGATATTTTACCTGTCCACACTGACACATACACACGCTCTCTGTCTTATCTGTTGTTGTGGACTTGTACACTGTTATGAACTTTAAGTTTCAATTTGTTTTTCCACTTCTCTTCATGAGGACTTTGGTCGGGGTGACTGTACTAGGGTGGTCTCTCACAGTGGCGTGACTGATGTACATGAGGGAGTGCCTTACAAGCATGTGAGCTGTACATCTGTTATTGGAATATTATCCTACACAAACAATAAATACCTACTTTTGTCATTGCACAACATCAAGGTTATCTGATGCAATGAGTAACATTTCACCTGCAAGAAGCCTGGACTAATGGATTTGCCAATGGTTGTTAGTTACATTAGTTATTGGAACAACAACTGTGACTTCATTGCATAATGTTAGGATAATGCTTCAGTTCTGACCTGACAACACTGGAATTGAAATTTGGCGGTTGGAGCAACCACTTCCGATGAGACGGCAGCGGTCCGACCGCCTCCGACAGGACCGCAGAAGCCAGTCTGACCTGCATCGTAATCACCCCCTAAGTCATTGTCAAACCTGGATGATGGATGGGACCTTCAAAATGTGTTCCAAACCATTCACTCCAACATATGCCATACATGGTGAATACCAAAACACAAATTTTACTTTTACATATGCCCTACTACCAAATAAGCAAAATAGCACTTACTGTGAACTTTTAAACCACATTAAACATAAAAGAAACTACTACCCACAAAAAATAATAATTGAATTTGAACAAGCCATTATTCAAACTATTTCAAAAATCTAATCCCACACAGCCATACAAGGTTGTTACTACCATTTTAATCAAAGCATATGGAGACACCTCCAACAATCTGCACCAAGGGCATGCCGCACTGGAGGTTCGACTGCCCTATTACAAGTTGGGCGGTCGGACTGCCATGGGACTGTCACAACTGCCAGGGATCAGAGTTCCCTGGGGGTGATGCGGTGATCTTGGGGCCGCAATATGCTTGGCTAGGCTGCTGCGCACCGCCAAGCATATTATGAGTTTCCTCTTCTCCACTGTTTTCATGGCGGTGAGCCCGCCATGAAAACTGTGGCGGAAAGGAAGGGCCCCCTGTTGCCTCAGGGCCATGGGGTGCATGCAGGAGGGCACATGTTGTACCCCCCTGTGTGTATGCATCCCAGTTCCTGCATAGCATGGACTGTTGCAGTCCATGCCCTGCAGGAACGGTCTTTGGCATTCCCATTGCAGTGCCTTTTTAATAGGCACCGCTGTGGGAACACCAAAGGAACACCCGCCAGACCAGGAGAAAACTCCTAATCTGGTGGGCGGCCTGACTATGGGTTTGGCGGTCCTGGAGTCGGGCGCCGACATAGCGGCCTGCACCAGGACCTCCAAACTCGTAATCAGGCCCTAAGTGTAGAATTTGCTACTGTCAATTTGCCTATGAAATTAAAACAAAGATAGCACTAGCCTATGTTCCTGTCACTGAGGTAGCTAACCATTACAATTTACTAATTGAAAGCCCTTTCTACCAACAAAATGAACACAAACTAAGCCCCCTAATGGATTATTTCGAAGGTACTTGGGTTGCCAGACTACATCACTCTGGACACAGATGCCAACCCAATTTACAAATATTATGGTGGAATGTCTATGACAGCACCTTGACACAGGAAGCCAAACCAAACAATACTGTGGAAGGATGGCAACCTGCCTTCCAATCCACAATAGGCAGAACCCAACCTACACACTATGAATTTACAGAACCATTACAAAAAGAGCAAATCTACCAACAACTACGAATGGAGAAATCTGTAAGCCAAATTGCACCTAAACTTAGCAAACAGACCAAAAGAAAGTACGACAATCTAGAATTGAAAGTCTATCTTTTTATAAACAACAAAGGAGTAGTGTATTGAGCAATAAGAGCCAGATGCATATTATAAAACAAATACTAACCTACAAAACGCCCAAAAAACTATAACATTATTTTAACCAACATGGCAAATACTTTTTTATAAAAATAACAAACATAATATTTTATTACATCAGTCAATATATTAAATAGAACTCCAACCTTAAACAAGACTGATATGATAATATATAAATTATTTATACAAAATCTAAACCTCATCAACCAAAAAGCTTAAAAATTAAACATAATCCATAACATAAAATATTTGCAACACATAAAATACACATTTCCAAATAAGAATCTTTGAGACCTCATAGTCTTAGGTTGGCCTTCTCCCCAACTTTTTGCCTACCTCCTCCACTTTTTTTTACATCGTTTTTGCTGGCTTTAGTATTCTGTGCACTTTACCACAGCTACCCAGTGCTAAAGTGCTTGTGCTCTCTCCTGTAAACATGGTAATATTCGCTCATCCCCAATTGACATATCGAACTCACTTGAGTAGCCTTCAAACCATGGCTCAGGCCTGCCATTGCAGAGCATGTGTGTGCAGTTTACACTGCAATTTCAAACTGGCAAGATAAACCTCTTGCCAGCCCTAAATCGTCACTTTTTGTACATACAAGTCAACCTTAAAGTAGACCTTGTACAACCAAGAGGGCAGGGTGCAATGGGGGTGATTACGATGTCGGTCGGAAAGGCTCTGAACGGGATTCCGATTCTCCGAATTTGATTCGGAACCTATGTTTCCGATCGAATCGGACACATGTCCGACCGACCGATTACGATGCAAGGAAACCATTCGGGCTGTCCGATTAGGTTCCTATCGGCATTCAGACAGCCCGAGTTGTCCGGAGCCAAATCGTAAAGGTCTATGGACACCGTTTCCGACCGAGTGATTACAATGGCTGAATCTGACAGCCATTCCGAATCTGTCTGCCCGACACAAAATGGCTGACAGAATCTGACTTTGGGGGCCCGTAGCAGGCCCCCCATCACCTGAAGGCTGCCGGTTTAGGCCCGTGGGGGTACCCAAGGGACCCCTCTTTCCAACCATGCACAGTGTGGCAGGCACCATGAGGTGCCCGCCATAGGGTGCAATGTTTTTCCCAACCACCCCTTTTTTTCAATGAGAGCCTGTGTTCTCGTCCGGAACACAGTTTCCCATTGAACTCAATGTGAGTCCAACCGAATGATGTTCGGAAGCATCATAATCGGTCGGTTGGACTCGCAGAACCCAATTCGATCGGAAACGATTCTGAAACCGATTCGGTCAGAAGAGTTTCCGACTGACTGCGCAATCGGCCCCAATGTATTTAAAAGGCAGGACATGTATGTTTACGTTTTACATGTCCTGGTAGTGAAAAACTGTTACATTTGTTTATTACTACTGCAAGGCCTATCTCTCCCATAGGATAACATTGGGACTACCTTATTACATTTTGTAATTTTTAATTTGTGAAGGGATAGGCCTTTCAAATTTGATGTCTCTGGAGTCACAATTTAAAATCACAACTTATGGTTAATTCAGATTTAAATTGCAATTCTGAAAATGGCACTTCTAGTAAGTTGGCATTTTCTTACTTTAGCCATTTGGTGCCTTCTGACTGTCTCTGATGCATGTCTGGGAATGGTGACTGCTAGGCTTTGTGTATTCCCCTTAGACAGCCACACACAAGGGGAGCTTAGGTGTGACTTGATGTACCATGCTGGCAGGATTGGTGGTAGGAGCTGGACCCAGCCTCACTTATACCTGAATAGGCTGTGTCCTGTCCCCACACAAATGGCTACATATCCCCTAGTAGAGAGTCTGGAGCCAGGGCAGGAAGGGAGGACCTCCGTGCCCTTCAAACACCTGTCTTTGAAGTCTCCCCCACTTCAAAGGCACAACTGGGTAGAAGTACTGGACCTCAGACCCCACCACTTAGGTACACGTCTGGACCTGTGAAGACTCTGCCAGGATGGAGGACTGCTGTGTGATGCTGATGGACTGCCACTCTGTTGGACATCTGCTTTGCTGGACTTTTGCCTTGCGGGGCTGCCCTGCTGCATGCTTTTCTCCTGCCTGGATGAGAAAGACTGGACCTGTATCATTTGAACCCAGAGTAAATCCAAGAGCTAGCTGGCTGGTCTCCTGATCTGAAGTCTCAGGGATATAAAAGACTTCCAACTTACCTGCTTCTGCACCTGGACTCTGCCATCTATAAGTCTCCCCTGCCAAGTGGTGCCACTCCAGTCTTGGTTCCTTGGAAGCGAGACCTAAGGTGCTTGCCTCAGCAAAACCCACACATCCTGTGTCAAACAGGCTCATCAGCACCACTGCGTGGACCAGAACCAGCACATTGCCCCTGTTGAATGGATCGGAACTGGTGTCGTGTAGATCCTATAAATCTATATAGGATCTGCATGTTTAGACAACATAAACTAAGGGTTTGGTGTCCCGAGTGACTCCAGACACCCCCAAAGGATATGTTAGTCTATAGACCAGCTAGCTCACAGTGCCACTATGAGCCCCTCTTACCAAGGAGCAAATAGTTTCTGGCAACTATCGAACATGACAACCCTGACCCCTCAGAGATCATGGAAACAGTATAGTACTTTTTGCTCAGTCACTCGTGCTTACTTTGTCTCAGAGATATACAGAGAATAAACGGTGGAGAGGTTTTCAATAAGCATTTATTGAACCAGCGTCATTCTAGTATAAAGCATGTGTGCTGCAACAACCATGAGACAGAAACAGATATATACGATTATGAGCACCAGCAGAGTAAAGAAAAGGTAGAATCTACCATAGTGCTAAAAAATGAATATATGCAGGCATAATAATAATGCGTACTCCTATGATGCAAACCCTAACTAGATGTACCTAAATGTACCTAACATGTATGTAGGTGTATAGCCAAGAATCCACTTAGGATAAAGCCAACCCCGTTACCTGAAGTGAGAGTACGAAGGACCCCGTCTTGGTCTTGAGAAGGACACCCCACGAGGGATGTCAGACCACTGCGTGCTGGAGTGTCTGCGTGCAGGAACCTCAGAGTCTCGTGTCAGCATGTCAGCATGGGAGTCTTTCTCCTCTAGTTTGCCCAGTGAAGATGTTGTGCTTATATACCCGAAAGGTACCCTCAGGGTTTCTGCCTAGAAGTGTACTATGGGCATGTCGGGCAAAGATGACGATAGATGTGAACCTTGTACAGAGTTATTATGCAGAAGATGGTAATCCTGTTTTGATACTGAGAATCCTCATGCATAATAAATGAGGCTCATTTTCCCATTTATGCAGCACCTAACTAGGTAAAAGGTCAGCACCAAACCCGTTGTGTAGAACAATGGTAGGACAAAATATAGGTAAAAGGTTGTGTAACTACCTAGGCCTATATCGGGGTACATTGGGGTTCATAACACCCAATCCTCATCCGACTGGACGACATAATAATAAATGCTAAAATATGCCTTTTTAAAAGGCATAAAAACATTGCTAAAATATGAGTATAAAAACGTCTAAAAACACAGTCCATGTTAAAAAGGTAAAATGCTGTAGTCATAACAAAGCCCTATGAGTCCTCTCGAAAGTCAGTATACTGTGAGACCAACCGAGCATGCCAAAAGCCAAAGTGCTCAGTGAGAGCAGAAGAGAAAATGAAACAAAAATGATGTTTCACATTCCAGTTGTAGTTTTTTTCGAAAAAGTGCCAAATTGTTCCCAGCACACAGAGAGCCTAATGTTTTATGTGTCCTGTGCGGGAGACGCAACATCACTGTTGCCTGCCTTCGCAGACGATGGTCCCTGTAGCACCTCTTGGATCAGGTCAATGGAGCAAAGGTGATCTTCTCCGGTTCCCACAGCCATTGCTGAGGAAGCACTTGATGCCTGTAAGCCTGGTACAGAGCCGGTGTCCATTCCAACAGGAGCTGAAGCATCCCATGGTGGCTCTAAGAATGCCGACATCAGGATTGGAATACGCTGAGGACACTGCACTACATGGGCAGTTAGCGGGTCCAGCAGTACATCCACATCCCGAGGCGCAACTGATGGAAGTGTTAGATAGATGTCCAACACTCATTCGTGTCCACAGAATAAGCAGCGGAGTACAGGCAATACGCAGTCTACGCAGACTGATCTGAACAATAGAAACCAATGCTCGCTTAGTTCTCTGAGCCGCGGTGTGCCCAGATGGAATACCATGCGTTCATGGCAACGTCGCTCCAAGAGCATTTTTTCCATCTCCTTGGAATTGGGGATGTCCATTGCATAGCTGAAAAATTAAAATCAGTATACCCACTACCAGTAGAAGGATCAGCGTAAGCCCTCCAAAAATGCTTCCATATACGGAGCGTATTAAAGATGGAATAACTCCCAAAACCATCTGAAAGGTGCTCAATAGCCCAGAACCTATGGTCTTAAATAGGTGTACTATCCCACTTGTATCAGACATGTTAAAGATACGATGTACCATTTCCCCAAAATGGAGCGGGAAGTTAATTCGGACTAGAGAATGTATCTCAGTCGAAGACCTTGCAACCTGGAGATCAAAAGTCTCTTGAGCTGAGGTTAAGGCCACCTTCTTCTGTAAAAGTATGGCTTTCAGTCTGCTCAGAGAATCAAACCGTAAGGGAAACATTAAATGAAGGCCGTAGCAGCACCTCCCTGACTGTGTGGGTTGGTGGAAACAATACTTGCATACAACAAGAAACCCTGGAACTTACTGTGACCAGATATGCAATGCCTGGTATCATCCCACAACAACTTTGATCATTCAGCATTAAATAACTCCCATTCGAGAGCAATTTGAACACTGGATGTATCATGGCAGCTGGGGGCCTTTTCAAGTGGCAAGATAGGTTTGCAACTGAAGAGTTGCAAGCTCCGTGAAGCATAATATCCTGACAAATTAGAGACCCACTTAACGAATTCTCACAGTCTGATCCGCTGAGAAATAATTCAGTGTCCCTATTCCTGCATCTAAATCTGTACAGTAATTCCCAAGATTCATGGATGTACTCCTTTCCCATCGCTTCATACCTGCCTACCTGGTGGTATTCTAGGCAATATTTAAATTGGAATGTTGTTACAGATAATGCTATATGGCCATGCATTAACCATTCTGTGGATGGTGACTCAGCCACTGTGAAAGGTAATTGGTCCAATTTTTCAATGTGCAGCATTGTATACCACGCATCTCTCTGTGCCATTGTTGTCTGCCTTGCTGTTAAATTATAAGCAGAAAACAGATTTGTTCTGTTAATATACCGCCAGGGCACGTGAGCAGAGCGCAGCAATTGTAGCGTCCAGCTTAACAATAGAATGGATCGCCACTGTGATTGCCCATGTTGTAAGATGGGCAGATCCTGTTCCATTATATCGATAGCAGAAGACACAATGTTGCTCAGTGAATAAATTCTGGATGTTAGTGTGGTCATGCCATTATCGACCACTGCCAAAGCCTTTTCTTGGCTAACTCTGTCAATTTCACGCAATCTCTCCGCAGCTTCCTCTTGAGAGATTTTCCAAACTTCGTTGTAAATAGCGTATAAGAAGTGTTCACGACATGGCTTCCGGGAACCTAGCAAAAAATCCCTCAAATCCATGTAATCTGAGAGTAAGGACAAGTGCTGTTTCACCCGGGACAGTGTTGAGGTTTTTAGCCAATCTAGTCATAACTTCCCAACACTGTAGGATGTCACCACCCCCGGATGTTCTCGTTGTACATAGCGTTGGTCAGGCCTATGGAAATTAAACCCTTCGGTGATACCCTTGCATCTTGATTGACATCCATTTGTGTTGATAGGCCAAACTAACCATCCCTTCCAATCGGGGTCTGAAGAATTGTATGAACCGTCATGTATAATGTCATTCAGTGTATTCTCACTACATGATGTATAATTTTGCCAATCCTCAAAGTGTGTAGGTGAGGGAATCCGAGGTGTGTTCAAGTCCTTAATCTTGTCTAGTCCAAGACACAAAGTGTTTTGCACTGTTTCATTCAGGAAGATAATTTGCTATGGTATGCTCTAAATAACGTCTGAGTTCTCTAAACTTGCCAATCTTTAGTCCCCCAGACAGATTTTGTGTCTATAGTGTCCCTCCAAAATTCGAAACCTTGTAAAGACAGCTGGGAAATATAGGAAGCAGAGTATATCTGTTTAGTGTTTGTGAGCATATTTTTCTTCGCTGATGTAGGTGCAACCTTATAATATTATGAGGTCGGGTCTGAAGTGTTAAACCCAGAAAACTAAGCAAACTTCTGTGCAAACGTCTGTGAACTACCTTTTGGTGGTGTTGGGCAATGTTTCCATTGATGGAAAGAAAAACATTACGTGGAATACTAGTCTTGTGCAAGAAATGATGACCATAGTGTATGTAAAAACAACAATTGATGGACAGAATGCAGAACAATGTCGTACATTCACCCCAGTACAGAGATCTGGGCCTAAATCCATCGTTTTTTTGCTCACCATGCCATTCCAGTTTGGACCCACCCATATGCAAATCAGTCTTGACCCTGTGCCCAATGGGAACAGTCCAGCCCGAACTGCCAGGCCAGGTCCTCCCTGGACTGGAAACAAGCATCCTAGGACCGGTTTCAGGCTTTCAGCTCTCATCAGCCAGGATAGCTTGACTCCAGTGGCATGGAGAGCACGGAACCCACGTCTGGGCATACCCGTCCCACTATGGGTGACAAATGCAAAAAAAACAATTGATGGACAGAATGCAGAACAATTGCAGTTGCAGTCCCTTGTAGTTGACCTGCTGGTGCTATTTTAGTAGGTTTAAGTATGAGTGTCCTCATAACGAACTGTGTCAGATTTCTGTAAAGTTTTTTTTATTTCTTTGTGAAGTGAACGTAAGTTTGCTATTGGCAATTTGTCAACATCTGGATGCGGTGTGTAAGCCACTAGGACCAGCCTAGTTGCTCCGTCTCTGCTGAGCGGACCCAGTCTTACTTTATCTGTGGTGTGTGGGAGGGTGCCTTTAAAACAGTTTATGTGCTCCTGGTAACTGAGCGGAACTTCAATGTCCGCATATGGAAAATATTCCTCTGGTGTTTCATCCGGGGTATGAGAATGAAATGTATTTGTGCGTGCATCTGCAGGTAGGAATTTAACCCATGAATAGAATACCTCCGTCCTGAATGATTCGTGTGCCTCAATCACAAATGTTACAGTCCCACCTAATACTGGGACTCCAAACTCTGCTAGTTTTAAAGTGAGTGCATTTCTGACATTTTCTGAAATCTTTATTGCACCGTCCTGCTCCCCATCCCCGCTACATTCGCATGTAATGCCGGCACAGCATGCTCTTCGAGAGACTTCGTTGAAAGATTTTCAAGGAAAAGGAGATAAGGTTTTATGCACAATGTAGGGAACTACAATCCTTCAAGCTTGAATAAACCTTCAGCCAATACATAGAATATGCCTACTCAGCTGTGGCAGATTTTTTCCCTTCCCACTCCAGACGTCTCCGGGTAAATGTGAGTAGGGGTCTCTGAGAAAGCACGACTGAACTACTCAGGTTTGACCGTTAAATAAGGATCAAACCAACGTTGGTGGTGCCATGTCGTGTAGTTCCTACAAATCTATATAGGATCTGCACGTTTAGACAACATAAACTAAGGGATTGGTGTCCCGACTGATTCCAGACACCCCCAAAGGATATGTTAGTCTGTAGACCAGCTACCGCACAGTGCCACTATGAGCCCCTCTTACCAAGGAGCGAATAGCTTCTGGCAACTATCGAACATGACAACCCTGACCCCTCAGGGATCGTGGAAACGGTACAGTATTTTTCGCTCAGTCACTCGTGCTCACTTTCTCACAGAATAAATGGTGGGGACGTTTTCAATAAGCATTTATTGAACCAGCGTCATTCTAGTAAAAACAGGTGTGCTGCAACAACCATGAGACAGAAACAGATATATATGATAATGAGCACCAGCAGAGTAAAGAAAAGGTAGAATTCTACCATAGTGCTAAAACAATGAATATATGCAGGCATAAGGATACATAACAATAATAATGCGCACCCCTAAGATGCAAACCCTAACTAGATGTAACTAAATGTACCTAACATGTATGTGGGTGTATATCCAAGAATCTCCTTAGGATAAAGTCAACCCCATTACCTGGTGTGAGAGTACGAAGGACCCCGTCTTGGTCTCGGGAAGGACATCCTGCGAGGTATGTCAGACCATTGAGTGCTGGAGTGTCTGCGTTCAGGAACCTCAGCGTCTCGCTTCAGCATGTCAGCATGGAAGTATTTCTCCTCTAGTTTGCCCAGTGGAGATGCTTATATACCCGAAAGGTACACTCAGGGTTTCTCCCTAGAAGTCTACTATGGGCATGTCGAGCAAGGATGACGATAGATGTGACCCTTATACAGAGTTATTATGCAGAAGATGGTAATACTGCTGTGATACTGAGAATCCTCAAAGCAAACACAAAGAGATGATGGACAGAGCGCTGAAACTTTTCAGACACTCACCCCCAGTCACAGATCTGGGTTGAATCCATCATCGTTCTTTAGCTCACTTTGCCACCTCAGTTCGGACACAGCTATTTGCAAATCAGTCTTGACCCTGTGCCTCATGGGAACAGTCCAGCCCGAATTCCAAGCCATGTCTTCCCTGAACCGGAAACAAGCATCCTGGGACCGGTTTTGGGGTAAAACCAAAGGGGATGATGGACGGAGTGTTGAACATTGCAAGCACTCACCCCCAGCCAACTGATCTGGGTTTAATCCATCATCATTCTTTAGCTCACTCCGCCACCCCAGTTCAGACATGGCCATATGCAAATCAGTCTGACCCTGTGCCTCATTGGAACAGTCCAGCCCGAACTGCCAAGCCATGTCTTCCCTGGACCGGAAACAAGCATCCTGGGACCGGTTTCTGGCTAAACAGCCGTCATCAGCCAGGCTGGCTTTAATCCAGTGGCAAAGTGAGCAAGGGACCCACGTCTGGGCATACCCTGCCAACTTAGGGCGAACAAAGCAAAACCAAAGGGGATGATGGACGGAGTGTTGAACATTGCAAGCACTCACCCCCAGTCAACTGATCTGGGTTTAATCCATCATCATTCTTTAGCTCACTCCGCCACCCCAGTTCAGACATGGCCATATGCAAATCAGTCTGACCCTGTGCCTCATGGGAACAGTCCAGCCCGAACTGCCAAGCCATGTCTTCCCTGGACCCGAAACAAGCATCCTGGGACCGGTTTCTGGCTAATCAGCGGTCATCAGCCAGGCTAGCTTGAATCCAGTAGCAAAGTGAGCAAGGGACCCACGTCTGGGCATACCCTGCCAACTTAAGGCGAACAAAGCAAAACCAAAGGGGATGATGGACGGAGTGTTGAACATTGCAAGCACTCACCCCCAGTCAACTGATCTGGGTTTAATCCATCATAATTCTTTAGCTCACTCAGCCACCCCAGTTCAGACATGGCCATATGCAAATCAGTCTGACCCTGTGCCTCATGGGAACAGTCCAGCCCGAACTGCCAAGCCATGTCTTCCCTGGACCGGAAACAAGCATCCTGGGAGTGGTTTCTGGCTAATCAGCCGTCATCAGCCAGGCTAGCTTGAATCCAGTGGCAAAGTGAGCAAGGGACCCACGTCTGGGCATACCCTGCCAACTTAGGGCGAACAAAGCAAAACCAAAGGGGATGATGGACGGAGTGTTGAACATTGCAAGCACTCACCCCCAGTCAACTGATCTGGGTTTAATCCATCATCATTCTTTAGCTCACTCCGCCACCCCAGTTCAGACATGGCCATATGCAAATCAGTCTGACCCTGTGCCTCATGAGAACAGTCCAGCCCAAACTGCCAAGCTATGTCTTCCCTGGACCGGAAACAGGCATCCTGGGACCGGTTTCTGGCTAATCAGCCGTCATCAGCCAGGCTAGCTTGAATCCAGTGGCAAAGTGAGCAAGGGACCCACGTCTGGGCATACCCTGCCAACTTAGGGCGAACAAAGCAAAACCAAAGGGGATGATGGACGGAGTGTTGAACATTGCAAGCACTCACCCCCAGTCAACTGATCTGGGTTTAATCCATCATCATTCTTTAGCTCACTCCGCCACCCCAGTTCAGACATGGCCATATGCAAATCAGTCTGACCCTGTGCCTCATGGGAACAGTCCAGCCCGAACTGCCAAGCCATGTCTTCTCTGGACCGGAAACAAGCATCCTGGGACCGGTTTCTGGCTAATCAGCCGTCATCAGCCAGGCTAGCTTGAATCCAGTGGCAAAGTGAGCAAGGGACCCACGTCTGGGCATACCCTGCCAACTTAGGGTGAACAAAGCAAAACCAAAGGGGATGATGGACGGAGTGTTGAACATTGCAAGCACTCATCCCCAGTCAACTGATCTGGGTTTAATCCATCATCATTCTTTAGCTCACTCCGCCACCCCAGTTCAGACATGGCCATATGCTAATCAGTCTGACCCTGTGCCTCATGAGAACAGTCCAGCCCGAACTGCCAAGCCATGTCTTCCCTGGACAGGAAACAAGCATCCTGGGACCGGTTTCTGGCTAATCAGCCGTCATCAGCCAGGCTAGCTTGAATCCAGTGGCAAAGTGAGCAAGGGACCCACGTCTGGGCATACCCTGCCAACTTAGGGTGAACAAAGCAAACACAAAGAGATGATGGACGGAGCGCAGAAACTTTTCAGACACTCACCCCCAGTCACAGATCTGGGTTGAATCCATCATCGTTCTTTAGCTCACTTTGCCACCTCAGTTCTGACACAGCTATATGCAAATCAGTCTTGACCCTGTGTCTCCTGGGAACAGTCCAGCCCGAAGTGCCAAGCCAGGTCTTCCCTGAACCGGAAACAGGCATCCTGGGACCGGTTTCGGGGTAACACCCCTCATCAGCCAGGCTAGCTTGAATCCAGTGGCAAAGGGATCCTCATGCATAATAAATGAGGCTAGTTTTTTAAGAAAAACACACATTTATTCAGCACCTAACTAGGTAAAAGGTCAGCACCAAACCCGTTATGTAGAACAATGGTAGGATTAAATATAGGTAAAATGTCATGTAACTACCTAGGCCTATATCGGGGTACATTGGGGTTCATAACAGTGGTGCAATGCTCCTGTTGTATGGATCAGAACCAGCACATCACTCCTGTTGCGTATCCAGCACCGGTGCATCGCCTCTACTTCGTGGATCGGCCCTGACGCTTCGCCTTCGGAACCACCACTGCATAAGGAAACGGCATCTCTGTCGATGGTATCTTCAACGATGATGCTGAATCTCCACATCGCAACTCTGTGCTTATCAGAGCTGAATCATTGTCTCTGTTGCCTAGATCAGGATCGGTGCATCTCCACCACTGTATGGATTGCCACCGGTGCATTGCTTCGGCTGCACCCCGCATCTTTGATGTTGACACAGCCAAGATCAGGGTACTTTTGTGCACTGGGCCTCACTGGGTTCCTTTATCTGGCCCGTGCTCCATCACGGTTGGCCTCAACATTTGACTTTATCCTGGTCCAGAGCAACCAGATATCTGAAGACTAGTTGCTTCTAAGCATTATTTTACAGTTTATTTTTAGAACATTTAAGTTCTACTTATTGAATTTTGTCATTTTGATCTTGTTTTATTTATGAAATTAAGCTCTATTTTTCTAACCTGGTGTGGAATCCTTTTGTGTGGTGTTTTCACTGTTTTACTGTTTGAAGTGTTGCACAAATACTTTACACATTGCTTCTAAAGTTAAGTAAGACTGCTCTGTGCCAAGCTACCAGAGGGTGAGCACAGGTTAATTTTGGGGTTGTCTGCTTCTTACCCTATTAGGAGTGTGGTTGCTGCTTGACTAGGGCTCATACTTCAGTCAACCTACAACCCAATTTCAAACAGAGGGCACCATTGTGATCCCATGAGGTCAGACCACTGACCGCTATTGTGGCAGTCAGGAGACCACCCGACAGGCAGTCGGCAGTCCGGCCGCTGCATTATGATGCGACCGCCGTGATGACAGTCAGAAACTGCTCCATACCATGGCAGTTTGTGCTGCTGCCGTGGTATGGAGCACTTCCTGACACTCCATGCACTGTGTGCCATGCACCATGTTGTGCATGGCACATGGTGCATGGAGGTGTGTGGGGGCACCACATGTGCTCCCAGGACCGTTTGCTGTGGACCATAAGGGATGGGGGTCATGTTTGGGTTGTTGGAAAGGGGTATTGTAATCCCAACGGTGGTGCCTGCCTCATCACTGCCTCTTGTCGGGACTAAGAATCCGACTGCCAACCCATCGGGATCTGAGATCCTAGGGGAGGTGGCGCTCTTCCTTCTGTCAGATTGTGGTCTGACTGCTGGTATTGTAATCTGACGGTTGGAACGAAGGACTGCCGGTCAGTCGGATCGCCATCAATGGCCTGTCGATGGCGGTCCGACCGACATCGAAATCAGCCCCAGAATCACAAAAAATAAAATATAATTTGCCACCCCAAACAAATAAATTAAATATGTCTACTGTTTCTGTAGCTGCAGATCATCCTATGTATCCACGTAGTCAAAAAGTATAATCCACGAAAAACGGGAGAAATATTTTCCTAAAAGCCCCCCAAAAAATGCAAAAATAAAACCAATCCAAAAAAGAACTCTCTAAGTATTCTGAAGTATCTAGGAACAAAAAAAACATACCAAAAAAAAATTGAGAGGAAATGATCCTGGAAACCTGAAGAAAATAAAATCAAAGTTTATAATATTGGTCTATTTTAAAGCAGAAGAGATTTCCTATCCAAATGCCCATAGGACATGTTTGTAGAGAAAAATCTGCAAAGTAAAACAGAAAACTCACCCGCAAAAAACATGACATTCTCAAAAGTAGATCTATAGTATGCTAAGGGCTTTGGGCCCGATTATGATGACGGTGGGACCGCCACCGACAGCCCGTCGGTGGCGGTCCCACCGCCATCGGATCCATGGTATTCGCTCACCATATTACAATGGCAGGCAGATGGGTGGCGGTCGGCAAGACTGACCGCCATTCAACCAAGAGGCTACTTGAGCCGGCCGGTGTGGTGGAGGGTGTTGTAGTCCCTACCATGGTGGCAGTGGCTGCGAGGCACCGCTGTAGGAATCACAATGTCCCTTTCCGCCCGCCTTTTCATGGTGGTTAACCTGCCATGCAAATGCTGGCGGAAAGGGACCCTGGTGGGCCCACCTTTGACACTGGCCCTCAAATGTGGGCACTGGGGGGCACCTATGGTGCCTCCCTACATGTCCCTGCACCATGCGGTGCCTGCCACATATAGCAGGGATATGCAGTGTCCCTATTTTGCATTGTGGCAGGAGCTGCAGCCAGGATGTAAGTCCACCCGCCATCCTAATCAGCCCCTTTATTACAAGTACAGCGGTCCTGTTACTGCTGTGCTCGGCTGGCGTTCTGACCACCACCACCCGTCTGCCGTATTACGAGTGTGGCAGTGGGGCTGCCACAAGACTGCCGCCTCCGCTGGAATCAAGGATCCCACAGTGGTGGCGGTTTGCAAAGGGCCTGAATATGCTGGCAGTGCTGAAGCCGGCACCGCCGAGTATAATACGACCTGCATATCTGCAGCCCTTTTCATGGCTGGGACTCCAACATGAAAAGCGTGGCAGACATGTAGGTAAGGTGGCCGAATCTGGGCCTGGGGGTGTGTGCCACACCATGCAGGAACGTGCTGCAGGTACTCTCATGGTGGCGGTGTGATCTTGAGGCTCTTCTTTGAGCCGAAAACACCCGCTGCCATGACACTGCCACCGCACCGCTCACCCACCGTGGATTAAAGTCGTAACCCTGGCAGGTGGGCTCACCACGGGCTTGGCGGTCTTCCTGGGACTGACGCTGTGGCAGTTCCATTGGAAGAATGCCAAACTCATAATATGGCCCTGAATCATCACAATGCAAGTAACATAACACAATATAACATAACATATCAATACATTACTAAAACAGTGTATGGACACCAAAGCCTACACATTAATGAAAAACACTACAATTAATACAATTACGGGCCCTATCACGATGTCGGTCGGTAAGCCTCCGAACGCTCATCGGAGGCTTACCGACGGACATCATTGGTTTACATTCCGACCACCAAATTATATTTTCGGCGGTCGGACTGTAAACCAGCTGGTCAAATGACTGGCCTGAGCCTGTCGGCCAGTGGGAAGCCACTCATAATCCCTAACGAACAGCGTTTCCGCCATCGGGATTATAATGTCGGTTTCCGACAGGCTTTCCATGTCAGGCTTTCCAACATGCAAACCCTGCCAGTAAGCGATTTTGGGAGCCCGTAGCAGGGCCCCTTACCTCCGTGGCCTGCGGATGTGGACCTATGTTCCCCCCCTTAAAATCCCTGCACCATGTGGCAGGCACCGTGAGGTGCCAGTTACACAGTGCAGGGATTTACACAAACTCCCATTTCTTTATGGGAGCTTGTGCTGCGGGCGGTTTCCACCCGCTCCACAAGCTCCCATAGAGAAATGGGAGTTGGCAACTGCACCATGGGCCTAATTACGATGTCGGTCGGAAACTAAACCACCCAACATCCTGTCGGATTCGGTTCTGACCAACTCGCGGTCGGCAGTTCCGCCCAACCGATTATGATGCTTCCGAACACCGTTCGGAAGGACTTCTATTGACTTTAATGGGAGCCTGTGTTTCGACCGACAACACAGGCTTCCATGGGGAAAATGGGTGTCTGCGGAAAACCTTGTTTTATCTATCATTATATACATTGTTTAACTCGAAATATATATGTTTACAAATGTAAAAATATGCTTTAAAATAAAAATACATTGAAAAATGTGTTGCATCTCTTTATTTTATCAAAATATGTAAATAATAATGTTATTTATTACAAATATGCAACTAACTACTTTTTTTAATCTTTCTAAACGCCAACAATACAAATTATATGACATAAAGTACTTCTACTACATAGAGATGAAATTTCAAAAGTATTCCACACAAACATGGTTAAATTAAGTAATCACACTCCAATGCAAACCATTTTGAAGAAAGTGTTGGACACTAAATAGTATGACATTTACTATTCCCATTCCAATCTAAAACAATCTGGAGAAGGTCTTGGACATTAAAGGGGTGACATTTACTATTTCCACTCCAATCTATACCAATTGGGGGAAGGTGTTGGACACTAAAGGGGTGACATTTACTATGTCCACTCTAACATAAACAAAGTTTTACCACTTGTACACCAATTTAACACAATTTGGGGAAGGTGTTGGTTACTAAAGAGGTGACAATTACTATACCTGCTCCAATCTATACTAACTGATTTACTGACACAATATCAAAACCATAAATATTGTGATACCAAAACATTGCGTCAAAAATATCAATCACAAAAATATTGTTTTTCTATACATAGAATGGTAAGTATACAAATATCGAAAAAATATCCTTTTACACTAATATCAAAAGATATATATATGTAGTTTAAATCAGTAAAACTTAAATATGTTAAAAAAGCATTCATATAATGTGAAATAAATATATTTAAATAATATTTAAATATATATATAAATATTTAGTAATTTAAACAAACACACACATATATATCATAGAGTTACTCACACACCTAGTCAGTCACCCAAAGAGTCAATCACACTGCCATTTGCTCACCTATACAGTTATACACATACCACCTCACTTATTCATACAGATACTAACACATACTTACTCTCTTATACAAACACTGACACAAGCACACACTCATCCTTACAGCCACTCTCACAATCACTCACTCTCACATACAGTCACTTATATACTCCAGCACTCACTTATACTGCCTTTCACATATGCAGTTACTCACCCATATACCACTGAGATATCCATTCACACACTGACACAGCCATACGCACACTCACTCACCCATACAGCCCATTGCAGATGCACTCATTAACCCATACACCCAGTGAATCACCCACTCACATATCCATGCAGGGATTCATACCCCCCACCCACCCACACAGACACTCAGACACCCATACAGGTACTAAGACATCCAATCAATAACCCATATATACACTCATATAGCTACTCACCAACCCATGCAGCCACTTACACACCAACTGACAGACTGATACATATATTCACACAGATTAGTCACTCACCCACACATTCATTGAGACACGTATAAGCACTCACTTATGCAGTCAGTCTCACACCCACTGAATCATTCATACAGACACTCATATACCCATTCATTCTTTAATACACCTTGGTGTGTATATATATATATATAACATTCCTAAACTTTTTAGAAACACTCACAGCCACAGGATGATGTCATCAGTGATGTCATTTGAGATGTCATCAGTGATGTTATCAGTGATGTCTAAGCCTGGGCATAGTTCACGGAGTTTTGCTACGCGGAACTCCGCGAAGTTACAAAAAAAACCTGCAAAGTTCCACAAGTGGCGGAGTGTAGTGTGAACTGCTGTTCGTGCTGGTCTTCCTGCCACTTAGGTAGAAACTCTACCCAAGCATTAGCTCGCGCTCGCGAACTTACCAAGTGCAAGCGGGGGAAAAACTCTGCTGCACTACCCAAAGCAGAGTTTTCTGCACTCCAAGAGCTCCGCAGAGTGCAGAAAACTCTGCAAACTCCGCAGAAGGAGTGGAGTTCACCGCCCAGGCCTAGTGATGTCATCAGTGATGTCACTGACCATGTCATGAGTGATGTAATATGTGATGTCATCAGCAGTGCATTGCGAGGGCGCGAGTTATAGTTAGCTCAGCTAACTATAACGGCTGAATTTCTCTGGTTTTGTAGGAGTGAATGTCAGCCTAACTATAACGTTCCTGTAACCTGTGTTTTTTCCCGTAAAAAAAAAAATATATATATATAAATATGAAAGAAAGAGTTCACCCCTAGATGAAGCCGCACTCACGTCGAATAAGTGGCAAAAACAAAACTGTAAATCCTTTGGACTTGGCATTTACCGCCTAAAAAAATAAATATATATATATATATATATTACCTACTGGCGGTCGGCAGTAGGTAGTTATAGTTAGAACCTAGTTTACATAGGAAAAGCATTTTTTGATGTGCTAATAACTTTGGCGTTGTTTGACGAATCTTCGCAAAATTCTCCCAAAAAATGTTTCATCCAGGTCAGCTCCTATCCTGAAAGTTTGGGGGTGATTTGTCAAGTGGGGACTGAGAAAAAAGGGGGGTCCCAAAAAGTGTTTTCTCCATGTTCATTTCCATAGGAAATTTTAGCCAAGGCTACAGCCCGAACTGCTGAACGGAATTACACCAAATTTTGCAAAAAGGTAGCGCTTGGTTCAGAAAGCGACGTTTTTTTAAAATTGTGTAAATCCGTTCAGTAGTTGCTGAGAAATTAAAAAAATAAGAGTTAAAAAATCAATTTCCCATAGGAAACTTTAGCCAAGGCTACAGCCCGAACTGCTCAACGGAATTACACCAAATTTGGCAAAAAGGTACTGCTTGGCCCAGAAAGCGAGCTTTGTAAAAATGGTGTAAATCTGTTCAGTAGTTGCTGAGAAATTGAAAAAATAAAAATATTGATATCTAGAGGTGCAGTGGATCCGCGAACCCTCCCGACCATGAGCTTTATTCTAATTGGCTGTCAACACTCCAAACCAGGAAGTGCTGGCAGCCATCTTGTGACTCGGTAGAACCAAGTCACAAGAAAACAGAAAAACAAAGGTGAAAAAAAAGAAAAGGGGGCAGGGTAGAAACACCCTGACCCGCTAGGCCAGCTCAGGGGGTCCCACAAGGACCCCCAGGGCCAAAAAAAGCATTTTTTTTAAAATTTAGGCGAAATTCGCGCTGGGTCCGTGAATCCCGCCGAAATTTTTTAAAAAATGAAGTGCGGGCTCCCGCGCTTCATTTAATTGAGGCCCCCAAGTGGGCCAGGTCCGGGGGCATTTGCAAAAAATATATGCGGGGGCCCGCCACCCCCCGGGGCTTGGTTAAAATGATGTGCGGGAGGGCACTCGGCCCTCCCGCAGCCCCGGGGACCGCCACCCCCGGGGCTTCTTTTTAAATGTGTGGGGGCCTCCAAGGCCGCCAAGCCCCGGGGACTGCCACCCCGGGGCTTTTATTAAGTATTCACGGGGGCACATGGCCCCCCCACAGCCCCGGGGACCGCCACCCCCCGGGGCTAGTTTTTAAAAATAAAACAATCCTGTGTGGGGGGGCTCGAGCCCCCCCACATGCCCCGGGGACCGCCACCTCCCTGGGGCACTAAAATGGAAAAGCGGGGGTCCATTATGGACCCCCGAGCCCCGGGGACCACCACCTCCCCTGGGCTTTAATCACATAGGGAGGGGGGCCGTACGGCCCCCCTCCTGGAGCCCGTGATGGCCCTGGGAACCGCCACCCTCCAGGGCCGGCTCCTGCAGTGTCCCGGGGTGCCCATCCCCGGGAAACTGCTGTTTGCTATGGCAGGGCAGGAGCCGTGCGGCTCCCGCCCTGCCATAGCAAACACTGGTTTGGATTTTGGAAGCGAGAGCAGGGAAACCTGCTCTCAATTCCAAAATTCAAACCAGATTGCTTTTCCACAAGGGGAGCTGCATGTCAGCAGCTCCCCGTGTGGAAAAGCAATGCCGGCTCCCACAGGAGGCGGGGAGCCAGCGGGACCGTGGGGGCATTGGGGCTCCCCCACGGTCCCCAAAGGATAGGGCCTGCCCCGGGGGATGGGGTCCCCGGGGCTAGAAGTGGCCCGGGAGGGGGGCCACGCGGCCCCCCTCCCCAAAAAAATAAATAAATAGAGGCCGGCCCCGGGGGTGGGGTCCCCGGGGCCAATAGAGGCCTCAAGAGGGGGGCCTTGTAGCCCCCCTCCTTAAATAAAAAGAAAAATGTGGCCATGCCCCGGGGGATGGGGTCCCCAGGGCCGGAATTGGCTACGGGAGGGGGGCCCACGCAGCCCCCTTCCTGTTTAGATGGATGTTTTTTTTAGTTTTTTTTAAAAAAGGGGTCAGGCCCTGGGGGATGGGGTCCCCAGGGCCCAAAAAAAGAAAAAAGAAGGGGGGCCACACAGTATTGAAGGGGACTTAATCCCCTGGCCTGATTTGACAAGTGTGCAAAGCGCCCTGTGGCGCGTTTTGAGTTGGAGGATTAAGTCCCCTTCAATCCTAAGGGTCCTTGGGGGCCAACTAGCCTACCAGGTACCTCCAGTATGCGCCAGGGAGCTGCATTGCAGAGAGGTGTTTAGAGGCCACGCCCCTTTTTACACCTCTCTGCAACTCAGCTCTGTGGCGCTTACTGGAGCTACCTGGTGGGCTAGTTGGACCACAGGGACCCTAAGGACTCAAGGGGATTTAATCCCCCAATTTACAACGCACCAGGGGGCACGTTTGCACAGTGGTGCAGGGAGGGGGAGTGGCCTGATATGACAAGTGTGCAAAGCACCCTGTGGCGCGTTTTGAGTTGGAGGATTAAGTCCCCTTCAATACTAAGGGTCCTTGGGGGCCAACTAGCCCACCAGGTACCTGCAGTATGCGCCAGGGAGCTGCATTGCAGAGAGGTGTTTAGAGGCCACGCCCCTTTTTACACCTCTCTGCAACGCAGCTCTGTGGCGCTTACTGGAGGTACCTGGTGGGCTAGTTGGCCCCCAGGGACCATCAGGACTCAAGGGGAATTAATCCCCCAACTTAAAACGCGCCATGTCCTACCTTTATAGGCATAGTTAGAAATTAGCATTTAAAAAACCATTGAAATTCACTGAAAAACCATAGGTTTCAGGCACGTTGTAGTTAGAAATTAGCATTTGAAAAACCTTAGAAATTCACTGAAAAAACCATAGGCTTCAGGGACGTTATAGTTAGTTGGACATTTCACTCGTACAAAACCATAGAAATTCCCCCGTTATAGTTAGTTCAGCTAACTATAACTTGCGCCCCCACAATGCACTGCTGATGACGTCACATATTACATCATTCATGACATGGTCAGTGACATCACTGATGACATCATTGATGACATCTCAAATGACATCACTGATGATATCACTGATGCCATCATCCATGTGATAATCTGATGCACGTCCTCACACCCTAATATAACCTTTGATACACCCACTCCAAAATACAGAATACTATTTTTGAAACCATAGACACACCAATACCACTTACTACATATCTACTCACTGGTTCTTAGGACTACACACACATCTACTCATTCATCCATACAATCACTCATACATGCAGTCACTCATCAATACAGGCGTAAAAGTAGAGGCCCCCTACTATTTAGGTGAGGTTCCTTAAGGTAGGGAAAAATCAATCAATGTAAAGAATTAAGGCAACCAATCATAAAATGATGATTAACAATAATGTATAAACAATAATAAATGGAAAGAAACAAGGCAACAACAGCTATTTATCAAAAGTACAAAATATCATTTATTTAAATGCTTGACAATGTGACAATCTATAGTCTACACACACTCACTTTCATGTCCATCAATCATACTTCCATGCATACTCATGTCAATATAAAAACATTGTTAAAGTGGTGACATTTTCCACAGAATTGATGGATAGGCACAATGTATAAGAAATAGATTCAAATAGAACACAGTGGCACAAAATCAAAATGACTGGTGGTGTTCTACGCGCGTTTCGGCACACACAGGTGCCTTCGTCAGGAAAGAGGCCACAGTTGGAACATGTGAGGAATCTGTGAATAAAAATTATTGCCTTATAAGAATTGTGTGGTTCTTTCCAAAATGCAAAGAGAACATAATAGATATTAAAAGTCGATAGAAATCGTCTGCATTGAAGTGGGAAAGATGGAAAAAGAGGAGTGCGCAAGGTAGTATATTACTGGAGCGTTGTATCATAAGGTTTGTTTTAGAAAGAATTAAATTAGACTTATAAGAATGAAATTGATTGTAGATGATATAACCCAATAACCCAAAGTGAATAGTAAGGGAAGGAAGAAAAAGAAGAAGAAAAGGAAGAAAGTAGTGAAACCATAAATGGAAGCCAATGAAAGCCTGCTCATTACAAGATCCCATGTGTAGAAATTAGTGATAGAGTAGTTTAAACTTGTGTGGTACCTACTCTAGGTAGTTATAATAACCAGTCGTACTCTAAGATAATTTGAGAACGGTACTGTTCTTGGAATGTTTATCTAGACCTGAAATAAGAAGAATAACAATTGTTGATAATAGCACAGATGCTTATTCATGTACAAGGGGAATACTTGTTAAGAGTCTGACTAATAATTACCTCGGTTATCAAAAATATTGGCTGAGTAGAGAATGTAAAAATCATGTCTGTCGATGTATTATTCTATGATGATTCTAGTGCATCCCTTTCTATGAATATTGTGCTAAAAATGAAGACAAACAGGCAAGCTATAAGTTAACATATGGTATGGTAACAGACGTCGACTATAAGGAAACCATAGTGCTATTCTCCTATGTACCTGTATGTTATCCTAAATATTCATAATAAAAATTCGTTGTGACAGATGAGGATAAGCTGTCTTGATATAAGATAAAATACAGGGGATACTTGTTTCGTCTTGTAATCCAGGGCTAGAATAAAAAGAAAAAAAATATTTACCGATCGATATAAAACAATACAGGTCTAAGAAAATGCTACATTAGACACAATTTTACCACAGAAATAGCGGGTCAGTGTGGATCTTTTAAACCTTGTTGGCCTTAGTGGTTAAGTTTATATCAGTTATACTGAACAAGGCACCGTACTTACTATGTTAAAGTTCGATGCATTTGGGGAAGCTCAATTCGTATCAATATTGATGAAAGGGATTTCTGTAATGAAAACAACAAGGGAAACACTGTAGAAAGTTGCACCACTTAAAATAAGCAATGTATTATGAAAGAACTGACAGATCTTCAATGAACTGTCAAAAGGCTTTTTTGCCGATGCCGAATATACCAGTGCCGGAAACAATACATAAAAAATGAAATGAAAGGCCGGTTGTGCAGAGTAATTGAGCGGATATAGGTAGAGTAAATATATCAATTAAGAGAGTAACGGTCGTGTCTCATGTATTAAGCCCGAATATGATCGCAGCATATGCAGTATCAATGACGCCTAATTAGCAACTGGCTGTCTATTAGGTGGCGTTGGGTGGCAGTTCAAAAATTGAAAGATAAAGATGGCCAAAATAATCGTACCGAGCAACAACAGCCGGCTTAATGTGCAGGCGAAACAAAGCGGATAGAAATGTTGCATCAGCGCGTACTTACATTTTCGATGGCATGGAGCCTCCGGATATGGGGTTCCTACACGCAATTGCTCTCGATGGAGACTAACCGAACGGACGTTAATGGTCTCGTTTTGACGTTCAAATATCTGTCACGTGATAAAAACGGCCAATCACATGATAAGACCTAATTGTCTTGTATTAGTGGTCGGCTCGCATAAACCCTTCAATAATGCTTTATTGAGACAGTGTATCGGCCAGCGACATTGCGATATAAGCGGTGATGTACTGTAACAATTACAGAATAGTGTATTATATTGTATGACACGAAGGGCAATGTGAGAATTTGTAGTTACTGAAGGAGAAACAGAATATGGAAAACTATGTGAGGTGAAGTATAAGGGACGGATACTATGGTTAGCTACTGAAGACTTAACCGGCATTGTATCTTATTGCCTGTTCCCAAGGAATTTATTGATTTAAACCATGCTTGACTGTATCTAAAGTAAATATCCAAAATACTTCTCTACTTTTTCTAATAGCATCGGTATCTATGCCTGGTTTGGTGTTTATTTTTTCCAGGACAAGCCATTTGATATCTTCATGGCTGTGTTTTGCCTCTATATAGGGGCCGATTCTGGTGCGGGTTGGAAAAGCTTCCCGACCGAATCGGTTGGGAAATGGTGTCCGACCCACTCGGATCGGGAAAGTCCGACCGGCGGAGTAGGATGCATCCGGATGCTTCCAGATACGATTTGGTTGAACTCCTATTGACTTCAATGGGAACATTTGTTCCTAACCGCATCAGAATTGGGCCCTCGGTCGGGAAGACACGTTCCCGATCCGATTTGGAAGGAGCAAATGCCGTTAGGAGGCCTTCCTAACCGCATCAGAATCAGGCCCTCGGTCGGGAAGCTTTTCCAACCCGCATCAGAATCGGGCCCATAGTGTTTCACTAAGGGGGCAGCGATCTTTTTGGTCCGTATCGCTGAACGATGTTCTGTCAGTCGTGTAGCTAAAGTTCTGGATGTTTCGCCGACATAACCCAGTCTGCAGGTGCATAATAGCAAGTAAACGATGTTTTTTGTTTTGCAATTTGTGAACGATTTTAATATAATGGTATAACCATTATGTTCAAGTATATTTGTTATTATAGCGCTTTCGCATGCTTTACATTGGGAGCATTTATTGTTCCCACAGATGGGGTTAGCACCATCTAAGGTCTTTTGGATGAAAGATGATTTTATTTTCATGCGTGAGTGTACAATTTGGTCCTTCAAATTTTTATTCCGACGATGTGCAAACATCGGACGTGACAAAATATCTTTTTCATCTGAGTTGATGTTTAGAATATGCCAATTTGCGCATATTATTTGACGTACTTGTTCATTTGCTGTTGAGTGTCTGGTTACGCAAACTAATTTGGGTGCAGTTTTAGAGGGATGATTTTCTAAGAGATGATCCCTATTCTATATCTTGCACGCTTGTATGCTTCTCGCACCACTCGTTTAGGATATCCACGTGTGGTAAATTTTGTCTTCATAGTTTCTGATCTTTTGTCATAGTTGGCTATGTTGGTACAGTTTCTCCGAAGTCGGAGAAACTGTCCAAATGGAATACTTTCCTATTGTTTTTTAGGGTGAAAGCTATTAAAATGCAAGAGTGTATTCCTTGCCGTAGGCTTCACATAGAGTTCTACTTCTAGGACCTGATTGTTTTCCCTGATTTGAATATCGAGAAATTCCATATTTTTAGAACTGGTGTGAGCTGTAAATTTAAGGTTGCAATCACAGAGATTAATCCATTGCATAAATTCAATTAATGCATCTGATTCATTGGTCCAGATGAAGAAGACATCATCTATATAGCGAGCCCAATTTTGGATGGACTCAAAGAAAGGGGCTATTTCATTATATATAAGGGCCTTTTCAAAGTGCGCCATATATATATTCGCTACAGTGGGGGCGCAGGCTGCCCCCATGCTGACTCCTTTTGTCTGTCTGTAAAGATTACCATTAAAATCAAAAGTGTTTTCTTCCAATACAATTTTAAGGGTCTCTATAATGAATTCCGGACAGCAGTCTATTTGATAGTAGTCTATGAACCACTTCACAGCCGTGAGTGCACCTTCTTGAGGTATATTGCTGTAGAGAGATTCGACGTCTAGTGTAACCATCGTATCTTTGGAACTATCGAATGGTAATCCCTCCACTGCTTTGATCATTTCTTTGGTGTCTTTGATAAATGATATTATTTTGGGCACATGTGGACATAAAATGCGATCAATATATTTCGAAATCGGCTCGATGACTGAGCCTATTGTGGTCATAATTGGGCGATATGGAGGATTGTGGCTGTCTTTGTGTATATTTGGTACACCATATATTGCTGCCATTTTGGGATGTTCTATATTTAAATAGTCAAATTCCATTTGGCAGATGGTACCATTGTCTAATGCTCTTTTTGTGAGATTATAGATCTTTCTTTGAACTCTCGAAATTGGATCTATTTTGACTGGTAGATAATATGTAGTGTCACTTAATAGATCTTGCATCGTTTGGATGTATTTGTCCGTATCAACTATTACTATACCACCCCCTTTATCACAATTTTTAATAATGACCTCCGAATTATGTCGTAAAGCGACCAAGTCCTCAAGTTCTTTTTTGTTTAGATTGGGAGGAGGACGAAAAGTAGGGGTGATGGATGTTTTTAGGCGTTTGAGAACAATGTTTTCAAAGATTTCCACCTCTGGTCCCAACTGGTCCAATGTGGGAGTAAAAGTGGATGTAGGTCGTAGACCTGAGGAATTGTCTACTTGGTTATGGTGTGTGTCTTCGCCATTAGCGAAATATTTCCTCAGGCGTATTTTGCGAAAAAATGCCATTATGTCCTGGTATAGTTCAAAAATATTAATACCTGTATGGGGTACAAAGGAAAGACCCTTAGATAGAAGGGAGATGGTCGAGTCTGGCAACGTATGTTTAGATAGATTAAAAATGGGTATAGCTGTTACGGCCTCCAATATTGGGCATTCCTTGTTACCAGATATTGTTGGTTGTTCTGTTGGTAATTGCCCCGATTGGAGGTATTGTGATATCTGGGCTGATATCTCGGTCTCCATGGGCCTCGTCGTGCCTGTCGTTTGCCTAAAAAGGTTGACCAGAAGATTGATTAATTGAGCTCATAGGTCTATTTCCATCAGAATAATAATGATGGGAGCTCCCTTCATTATCCGAGTCAGAGGTGTCTGAGAAAGTGGTAACTTTCATCCTGGGCTGTTGGTACTCGTTTGATTCAGATTCATGGTATTCACCCTGTTTGAAAAAGTGTTCATTCAGGTATGGATAGGTTCTTTCTTTGGTATTGAATCTAATGTCTTTTTTTAATTTGTCAGTTTTTCTTTTTATTAGATAGTCAGAGTAAGATGAAACTTCCCTGTCTATATCCTCTAATATTTTCTTGGCCTCGTCTAATGCATTACTCTGCTTGATTTTTTCTTCTAGTATGCAAGGAATACACTGTTGCATTTTAATAGCTTTCACCCTAAAAAACAAAAGGAAAGTATTCCATTTGGACAGTTTCTCCGACTTCGGAGAAACTGTACCAACATAGCCAACTATGACAAAAGATCAGAAACTATGAAGACAAAATTTACCACACGTGGATATCCTAAACGAGTGGTACGAGAAGCATACAAGCGTGCAAGATTCTATGATAGGGATCATCTCTTAGAAAATCATCCCTCTAAAACTGCACTCAAATTAGTTTGCGTAACCAGACACTCAACAGCAAATGAACAAGTACGTCAAATAATATGCGCAAATTGGCATATTCTAAACATCAACTCAGATGAAAAAGATATTTTGTCACGTCCGATGTTTGCACATCGTCGGAATAAAAATTTGAAGGACCAAATTGTACACTCACGCATGAAAATAAAATCATCTTTCATCCAAAAGACCTTAGATGGTGCTAACCCCATCTGTGGGAACAATAAATGCTCCCAATGTAAAGCATGCGAAAGCGCTATAATAACAAATATACTTGAACATAATGGTTATACCATTATACTAAAATCGTTCACAAATTGCAAAACAAAAAACATAGTTTACTTGCTATTATGCCCCTGCAGACTGGGTTATGTCGGCGAAACATCCAGAACTTTAGCTACACGACTGACAGAACATCGTTCAGCGATACGGACCAAAAAGATCGCTGCCCCCTTAGTGAAACACTATATAGAGGCAAAACACAACCATGAAGATATCAAATGGCTTGTCCTGGAAAAAATAAACGCCAAACTAGGCATAGATACCGATGCTATTAGAAAAAGTAGAGAAGTATTTTGGATATTTACTTTAAATACAGCCAAGCATGGTTTAAATCAGGAAATTCCTTGGGAACAGGCAATAAGATACAATGCCGGTTAAGTCTTCAGTAGCTAACCATAGTATCCGTCCCTTATACTTCACCTCACATAGTTTTCCATATTCTGTTTCTCCTTCAGTAACTACAAATTCTCACATTGCCCTTCGTGTCATACAATATAATACACTATTCTGTAATTGTTACAGTACATCACCGCTTATATCGCAATGTCGCTGGCCGATACACTGTCTCAATAAAGCATTATTGAAGGGTTTATGCGAGCCGACCACTAATACAAGACAATTAGGTCTTATCATGTGATTGGCCGTTTTTATCACGTGACAGATATTTGAACGTCAAACGAGACCATTAACGTCCGTTCGGTTAGTCTCCATCGAGAGCAATTGCGTGTAGGAACCCCATATCCGGAGGCTCCATGCCATCGAAAATGTAAGTACGCGCTGATGCAACATTTCTATCCGCTTTGTTTCGCCTGCACATTAAGCCGGCTGTTGTTGCTCGGTACAATTATTTTGGCCATCTTTATCTTTCAATTTTTGAACTGCCACCCAACGCCACCTAATAGACAGCCACTTTGCTAATTAGGCGTCATTGATACTGCATATGCTGCGATCATATTCGGGCTTAATACATGAGACACGACCGTTACTCTCTTAATTGATATATTTTCTCTACCTATATCCGCTCAATTACTCTGCACAACCGGCCTTTCATTTAATTTTTTATGTATTGTTTCCGGCACTGGTATATTCGGCATCGGCAAAAAGCCTTTTGACAGTTCATTGAAGATCTGTCAGTTCTTTCATAATACATTGCTTATTTTAAGTGGTGCAACTTTCTACAGTGTTTCCCTTGTTGTTTTCATTACAGAAATCCCTTTCATCAATATTGATACGAATTGAGCTTCCCCAAATGCATCGAACTTTAACATAGTAAGTACGGTGCCTTGTTCAGTATAACTGATATAAACTTAACCACTAAGGCCAACAAGGTTTAAAAGATCCACACTGACCCGCTATTTCTGTGGTAAAATTGTGTCTAATGTAGCATTTTCTTAGACCTGTATTGTTTTATATCGATCGGTAAATATACTTTTTCTTTTTATTCTAGCCCTGGATTACAAGACGAAACAAGTATCCCCTGTATTTTATCTTATATCAAGACAGCTTATCCTCATCTGTCACAACGAATTTGTATTATGAATATTTAGGATAACATACAGGTACATAGGAGAATAGCACTATGGTTTCCTTATAGTCGACGTCTGTTACCATACCATATGTTGACTTATAGCTTGCCTGTTTGTCTTCATTTTTAGCACAATATTCATAGAAAGGGATGCAATAGAATCATCATTGAATAATACATCGACAGACATGATTTTTACATTCTCTACTCAGCCAATATTTTTGATAACCGAGGTAAATATTAGTCAGACTCTTAAGAAGTATTCCCCTTGTACATGAATAAGCATCTGTGCTATTATCAACAATTGTTATTCTTCTTATTTCAGGTCTAGATAAACATTCCAAGAACAGTACCGTTCTCAAATTATCTTAGAGTACGACTGGTTATTATAACTACCTAGAGTAGGTACCACACAAGTTTAAACTACTCTATCACTAATTTCTACACATGGGATCTTGTAATGAGCAGGCTTTCATTGGCTTCCATTTATGGTTTCACTACTTTCTTCCTTTTCTTCTTCTTTTTCTTCCTTCCCTTACTATTCACTTTGGGTTATTGGGTTATATCATCTACAATCAATTTCATTCTTATAAGTCTAATTTAATTCTTTCTAAAACAAACCTTATGATATAACGCTCCAGTAATATACTACCTTGCGCACTCCTCTTTTTCCATCTTTCCCACTTCAATGCAGACGATTTCTATCGACTTTTAATATCTATTATGTTCTCTTTGCATTTTGGAAAGAACCACGCAATTCTTATAAGGCAATCATTTTTATTCACAGAATCCTCACATGTTCCAACTGTGGCCTCTTTCCTGACGAAGGCACCTGTGTGTGCCGAAACGCGCGTAGAACACCACCAGTCATTTTGATTTTGTGCCACTGTGTTCTATTTGAATCTATTTCTTATACATTGTGCCTATCCATCAATTCTGTGGAAAATGTCACCACTTTAACAATGTTTTTATATTGACATGAGTATGCATGGAAGTATGATTGATGGACATGAAAGTGAGTGTGTGTAGACTATAGATTGTCACATTGTCAAGCATTTAAATAAATGATATTTTGTACTTTTGATAAATAGCTGTTGTTGCCTTGTTTCTTTCCATTTATTATTGTTTATACATTATTGTTAATCATCATTTTATGATTGGTTGCCTTAATTCTTTACATTGGTCACTCATCAATACAACACTATCATGTACACTCAGACACCTACACAGAAACTCACACACCAGCACTCATCCAGAGTTACTCACACACCTAGTCAGTCATGCAAAGAATCAATCACACTTCCATTTACTGACCTACAGAGTTATACACACAACAGATCACTTATTCAAACAGAAACAAACACATAATTACTCTCTTATACAATCACTGATACAAGTACACACTCATCTATACAGCCACTCTCACAATCACTGACTCTCACATATAGTCATTTATATACTCCAACACTCACATACACTGCCTTTTACATATGTAGTTACTTGGACATGTACCACTGAGACATCCATTCACTCAGTAACACACCCATACACACATTGACCCACCCATACAGCTGTTTCCACATGCGCTATTGAACCCATACAGCCAGTGAATCAATCACTCAAACATGTATGCACAGAGTCACACACCTCCCACGCACCCAATCACACACTCAGGCACCCATACAAATACTCTGGCAACCAATCAATAACCCATATAGACACTCATGTAGCTACTGACCAACCCATGCAGCAGCTTATACAACAGCAGACAAACTGATACAGACATTCACACAGTTTAGTCACTAACCCATGCATTCAGTAAGACACATGTAATCACTCACTTAAACAGTCAGTCACGTACCTACTAAAGCCTCCATCCAGACACTTATACACCCACTCATTCTTCAATACACCTTGGCATATATATAATACATATTTAAACTTTAAAGAAACACACAATCACTGGATGATGTCATCAGTGATGTCATCAGTGATGTCACTGACCATGTCATGAATGATGTAATATGTGACGTCATCAGCAGTGCATTGCGGTGGCGCGAGTTATAGTTATTGGAACTAACTATAACGGGGGAATTTCTATGGTTTTGTACGAGTGAAATGTCCAACTAACTATAATGTCCCTGAAACCTATGGTTTTTTCAGTGAATTTCTAAGGTTTTTTAAATGCTAATTTCTAACTATAACGTGCCTGAAACCTATTAACAATTTAAAAGTACAACAAATAAACCCCACAAAAATGTAAAATATTTCCATCTTAATTATATGTGAAAAGTAAACAATATATAAAAACAAGTTTTCCTAAAACTATCTTTAAAATTACATAGATTTATATAGATAAAATATAAATTTAAATGCACAAAATAAGGATATATATTCAAACAATATTAATAAAAAAATTAAACTATATAAATAATATATATGCTATTCCCACTCCAATCTATACAACAGTAGAGAAAGCGTTGAACTCAGGAGGGGTAAAATGTACTATTCTCACTACAGTCTGTGCAACAGTGGGGAAAGTGTTTGACTCAGGAGGGGTTAAATTTACAATTTCCTCTCCAGTCTGCAACAGTAGGGAAAGCATTGGACTCAGGAGGTGAAAAAATGTAGGGCCTCGGTGTCGGTCCCACCGGCATCTGAAGCAGTGATCAGACCGCTGCATTACAATGTGGTCGGTCCGACTGCATCGGTGAGGGACCGACCGCTGCAGTTCTGATGGGCTGTGGTCAGAATGTAATTCCTACAATGAGGGCGGTGCCTTCGGAGGCACCGCCTTAGGGATTACAATGGCCTTTTACGATGGCCTTTCAATGGTGGTCCGAGCCAGTCCCTTTACCACAAAGATGCTGGTCAGACGCTCGTCCAACCGGCATCGTAATTAGGGCCTAACTATTCCAACTCCAAAATGTGCAACATCAGAGAAAGTGTTGGACTCAGGAGGAATTTTCTTTTTTACTATTACCACTCCAGTGGATGAAACTGTAGGGAAAGCATAGGACTCAGGAGGGGTAAAATTTACTATTCCCACTCCAGTTGGTGCAACAGTAGAGAAAGTGTTGGACTCAGGAGAGGTAAAATTTACTATTCCCCCTCTACTGCCACTGTTATTTGATTGAAGTGAACTACTCTTTCTCTACAGTTGCACTGACAGTAGAGAGAGAGAGTATTTCACTTCAATCAAATACATATATTAATAACTCTATTAAATAGCAAAAAATATAAATATTTATATTGTAAAATTATATGTCTAAATTTTAACAAAAATTAAACACATTTCATAATTATTACATTTTTCAATAATAATTATAATTTTAAGCAAATCATATTAATTTAATTAAAATACCACACTATGGGCCTTAGGATGTCAGGCGGTCAGATCACAGACAGGCCGTCGGGGTTGGTCCGACCACCGACATCCCTTCGGTCCGACCGCCGCATTACGATGCTGCCGGTCGGTTCCACAGCTGTCAGACGCAAGACCACCACCTCCACCAGGATCAGAGAGCCTGACAGGGCGGCGGTTGGAGCAATGTCCTAGTGTGTCGGTGGTGCAGAGGCAGGCACTGCTGTTGGGATTACAATATCCCCTTACAACAGCCTTTTCATTGTGGAAATCCCGCCATGAAAATGTTGACAGAAAGGGATATGGGGGCCCCAAACAGAGCCCCCGTCAATCGTGGGCCACTGAAAAGAAGCCCTGGGGGTACATGTATTGACCCTACTCACCACCATGCACTGTGTGCCATGCACAACATGGTACATGACACATGGTGCACGGACAAGCAGAAGGCACTGCACCACTGCCTTCTAAATGGGGGAGCCATGCTGCCACGATGGGACCACCAACTTTCCGACTGCGAGCCCGGCGGTCATATTCAAATACGGCAGTCAGACCACTGCATGCTGATTGGGCAGTCTCTCGACTGCAGCAATAGTGCCGAGCAGTCAGACAGCCCAGCATCAGAATGATGCCCTATATTCTCACAATCATAACAGCCAACGACTAAAATGTAATTGAAATTAAAAAGCATAACACAATTAACAAATTACATAATAAATAACACAATTTTTAATAAATAATTTTAAATGTATTATTACTTAAATAACTTTCCACCCTATACCTCTACAAACTAAACAACGCACACCTAAAATATAACTCAACAAATATGACAATTTCACAATTTACATAATTATCAATTAAATAATTAATACCAAATGAATAATTAATTATCAAAAAATATTCTTTAATTAAATTCCCACCCTATAGCCCTAAAAACCAAACAACCCACACTTAAAATATATCTTAAAAATTACAATAATTACACAACTTACATAATTAGTTATCAATTAAACAATTAATAATAACAAACTAATAATTATGTAATTGTTTTAATTAATTTCCGACTCTTTACCCCTACAAACACAACAACCTGCACTGAAATACATAACTGTAAAAATATCATAATTACACAATTTACATAATTAAATATCTATTAAATAATAATTATTATCAATTAACATTAATCATTAATTATAATTAATTTACGTCCCACCTTGTACCCCTACAAACCACACAACGTGCACCTAAACATGAGTAAAAAAAATAATTTCACACATTTACATAATTAATTACTAATTACAAATTAATTATAATTATTTTACTGCCCACCCTGCCCACCCTGTACTCCTACAAACCCCACAACCCACACCTAAAACTTTACTTAAAAAATAAACTACACAATTTACATAACTAATTATCAATTAAATAATTAATAATAACTACAAAATGATTAATTATAATTAATTTACTTCCCACCCTGTTCCCCTACAAACCTAAAACGTAACTTAAAAATAAATAAACTACATAATTTGCATAATTAATTATCAATTAAATGATTAATAACAATTAAACATGTATTAGTAATTAATTATAATTAATTTACTTCCCATCCTCTACCCCTACAAACCCCACAACCTGCTACAACACAAACAAAATTACAATAAACAATTAAATAAAATGTCAAAACAACTAAAAATGTGCAAACTATGTTAAAAAGCATTAACAATAATTATACAATCTATAGCATATACAATTAAAACATATACCAAAATACATAAAAATAATTAAAATACAATATTATTAACACCAATATTTTAGTAAACGATATAAACAACATAGATATTTTGGAAATTATATTAATGGCATAGATATTTTTGACATCGGTATTGCTTACCTTAGAAAATTCGATATTCCTGTATTGCGATATTTGTAGATCACGATATTAAAAATCTGATATTTCTGCATCTCAATATTTTTTACTCTATATTTTGTCCGAATACTATACCAACTTAGGGAAGGTGCTGGGCACTTAAGGGGTGCTCTTTACTATTTCCATTCCAATAGAAACCAATTTGGGGAAGGTGCTGGACACTAAAGGAGTGTCATTTACTATTCCCACTCCAATCAATACCACTTTGGGGAAGGTGTTGGACACTAAAGGGGTGCCATTTACTATTCTCAATCCAATCTAAAACACTCTGAAGAAAGTGTTGTACACTAAAGGGGTGACATTTACTTTTCATGGTGCAGGACACTAGAAATTTTATTTACACAATCAATACTCCATACTGACGCATTATTTCTGAACTACAAAATAAAATTACAATTATGTAAAAAACACAATAACCCAAACTGAAAAGCTATATATTTATAATCAAACATTTACATATAAAGTAATCTACCTGTCACTATTAATAATTAATAAATGTTTATTAATATGTACTAGTACTCCTAAACTAAAATTAAATATAAAAAACATTGGGGCCGATTCCGATTCGGGCCAGAAATCTCACCGACCGAGCCGGACCCGGAGAGATTTCCGACCGAATCGGACCCTATTAGCCCAACCGAACGAGTACGATGCGCACGTATGCAATCGGACTCGATTCGGTCGGACTCCCATTGAAGTCAATGGGAGCCGGTCGTACAATGCGTACGCGGGCTCCCATTGACTCAATGCGAGGCGAACAAGGGCGCCCCCTACAGCGGGTACGCGGCGAAGCGACTCGCGCCATACATGCACAGGTAGGGGGGACCCATGGGTCCCCCCTGTGTGCGACTCACGCGGCTACGCATACAGGGGGGTCCGACATGGACCCCCAAAGTCCGGCTCTGACTGCTCTTTGGAGCCGGACTGCGCGAGTCGGTCGGACTGCTCGAGGCGTGCATCGTACTTACCCGGCTGGGGAACGTCTCCATTGCGCGGTGCGAGTCGTGTCCGAGCGAGTCGGTCGGAGCGGTCGGGTTCTGCGAACGAGTCGGTCGGAGCGGTCGGGTTCTGCGAACGAGTCGGTCGGCGATTTCGCGAGCGCATGCATCGTACTCGCTTGCCCGGACGCACGTACAAATCTGTCGGGAAATAGGGCTCCGAATCGGATCCGGTTAAGCCGAATCCGATTCGGTGCCCTACCGGCCGAGATCGGAATCGACCCCTTTGTTTCTTTTAAAATTAATGAATTTTAGAAAATATATTCTAAACAATAGAATTTATTCCAGTAAAAAACATATTAAAAAGGTCAATATTGAAATTTAGTTTCACACATTTTTCATAAATAAACCTATGGCATATAAAAATACTACAAAACATAAATGTGTGCATCATTAATTTATTTATTCGATTTTCATAATTTAATTAGACAATTCAAAAAACTTTTTAAATGAATGTAAATATAAACATTATTACAATTTCCAGCAATTTGTTTACAAAGACATTATAATTTTCAACATTATTATAATTTTTAACATTTAAAAATAATCTTACAAATATTTCACATTTAAAAAAATGAATTGAAAATAATAAATATATTTTTTATAAAAACAAATTTACAAATTAATTTTGATATATTTTAAATGTTACCAAATTTTCTATAATTGAAATAATTATATTTACAATAAAATATTGTTTTATATTTATTATGATTTATATATACATTCAAACTAATTATAAACTATTATTTAGAAAAATTATTAAATTAACAAAATTAATTTAACAATATTAATTTGCATACCATTAAAATAATTAACATATTTAAATGAAAATATTCACTTTTTAAAAATCTTCCCATGCTTATCTCCTAAAAACTTAGCGGGTCATTAGGATAGCGGGCGGATCGCCACCGCCCATATGGCAGTGGCGATCCGCCCGCTATTTCCCTCCGCCCGTCACACATTTTCCCCCGCCATATTAGTATGGCGGGGGTACCGCGGCGGACGGGAAGACCGTCCGCCGCTTTTCCGCCCGGTCCACAAGTCGACCGGGCGGAAAAGGTTTTAATATGGTGGCGGTGTATGTTAGACACCGCCATCCATATTAGGATACATGCGGGGATGTGCCTTTCCGTGGCGGCGTTGCCACCACGGAAGGGCATGTGGTCTTTTCTATTGGGGGCTCATAGCGGCCCCCAGGGAGTTGGGGGGTGGGGGGTGCACATGGGGGGTACCTATGGTACCCCCCTGCATATGTATGCACAAGGTGGCAGGCACCGCGCGGTGCCTGTCACGTTGTGCATACATATGCACAAAGTGCATTCACAGCATTGTGGCGGGCGGTGCGGTGAGCACCGCCCGCCACAATGCTGTCGATAGGGCTTGCCACCGCCACGGGGGCGGTGGCATCCTAATAGCATGTGCGGGACCGCCGCACCACTTGCGGACGGTCCTGCATTCCGCATCGTAATGACCCCCTTAGTATCTGCTACTAAACGAAATTATTTTTACTTTGGGTTGTCACATTAATACAACATAAAATACAAATTTCATTAATTTCATAAAATATTTTAACAAAAAAATAATAAAAATTATAAAATCAAACAAACTACAATAAATAAATATACAATTTTTTTTTACAAATGATATTATATAGGATATTTTCTAAATCAGTATTTTTTTACAAAAATATTAAAACCAACACTTAAAATGATATTCTTACCTTGGATATTCCTGTCATTGATATTTTTGACACCCCAATGTTTAAAACACAATTTTTTGTATCACTACATTTTTTTATTCAATTTTTGTCCAAACACTGCTTATTTTCCAGCATTTTTCCACATTCTTTGGCTCTGGACTAGTTCCCTTTTCTAGATGTCATGTCAATTTACTTTGAAAACGTTTGTTCTGTGATTCCTATCTGCATGTGTAACTCAGCTATTGGGGTTTTGTGAGGTGAGCATCGGATAAAATGATATTGTCAAATAATTTGGGCTTTTTTGCCAATTTTTCAGACACTGTGGAAAATGAGTATCCTCCTACTGGAGTGGCAAGAGAGATGTTATAAAGATGTGACTGCTGTACATAATCATTCTGTTGGAAAATGGCCCTCTCTGATGGGTCACCCCAAACCTTTTGCCTTCATCCTCCTTTTCCTGACCTTCTTTTTGTTGGCTTTAGGACTCTGAGCACTTTACCACTACTAAACTGTGCTAAAGTGCATGTGCTCTCTTCTCTAAACATAGTATACTTGGTTCACACCTGTTTGGCATATTTAATTTACTTGTAAGTCCCTTGTTAAGTTGTATACCATATACCCAGGGCCTGTAAATTAAATGCTACTAGTGGGTCTGCAGGACTGATTGTGTCACCCACACAAGTAGCCTTTCAAACCTGTCTCAGACCTGACAATGCAGGGCCTGTGTGTGTAGGTTACTGCCACTTCGATTTGGTATTTAAACTACTTGCCAAGCCTTAAACTCCCCTTTTATCACGCATTGGTCACCCCTAAGGTAGGCCCTGGTAGCCAATAGGGCAGGGTGCTGTCTACTTAAAAGGTAGGACGTGTCCTGTTAAGTTTTGCATGTCCTGGTACAACCACCCAAATTCATTTTTCACTACTGTGAGGCCTACTCCTCTCATAGGTTAACATTGGGAATTCCTTAATACACTTTTAAGCTGAAACTCCTGATTAGAAAGGAGTAGCAGCAGCATGGTTTTATATTTTTGGGGACGTTATGGATAAATCCTCCTTACTGGTAAAGTTGGATTTAACATTACTATTCTGGAAAATCCACTTTTAGAATGAGGGCATTTCTCTGCTCTCATTGCTCTGTGTGCCTGGAGCCTATCTCAAATACAGGTCTACGGATGAGTGACAGCTACACTTTGTGCATTCCCTCTGGACAGTCACAAACACAGGAAGGTTAGGTGTGTCTGCATACTCATCTGCCTCTCACTCCCTGATACATGTCACAAGTCAGTGAATGATTTTTTGAAACACTATTGCAGATTTGCCTATTCAATTCTTCATCACATTTCTTTGTTCCATGGTCTGAAGGTCTGGAAATGGGCGGTACACCAGAGGCTGTCATCTCCTCCCTCTCCCAGGGTACCTATGTGAGGAGTGAACATTAATTTGTACATTGGTCACACAGTGTCCACATTAACATATATAAAGAGTAAGCTAAAACTCATGTGACATAGCATAACTGCTTCACAAAGCATTACATATAATTCACATTATCATTGTTCACTGTTCAACATCCATCAATAATCTCCAATGTGGCTTTCACATGTGTCTGTAACAGAATGGTGCACATTACCAATTCTGAAATGTTAAAGTTGCACAAAACTGAGGTTTACGTGACATTTAAGTCCAAAAACCACCAACCGCGGTCTACAGTGCACCGCGCACATTTCGCATTTATACACACTAATGCACCACACAGATGATTTTTGTACTGGACATTACATGGGAAGGGAGTTTTTTAAATGTAAACAAACAGGTTAGCCCTCATTAGTTGTGGTGGTGATGCACTTCACGGTCACCAATACTGTAGTTCTAGCTGCTAAAATGGCAGATATCCGACTTCCCATCTGGGACATTTGGAACGACCGCTGCCGGCAGAAGTCGACCGCGCTGTTGCATCCACGGCAAACGCTGCTTTAGGCTAACATTGGTGATTGTGATGGTCGCAGTCCAATGGCTATGTGCGTCTACGCTGATGACCACATATGTGGTGTACATGTACTCTGCAGTTTGAAAAAAACTTCACTAGCCTCCTGACACTGCTGCTGTCAACACATCCTCAACTTTAGCTGCTGTTAGCCACTTCTGACAGCAATCATGCCAGGCCAAGCATGTGAGAGGGCCTGTCCCTTGTCTCCAGATGAGCTGGAAACCCAGGTTGGAGAGGGCCTTCCCCTGTATGAACAGCTCTATGGCTCACCAGAGGAACAGGTAACTATTTCAAGCAAATATTAACTCTGTTCAACTTCGTCCTTACAATTTCTATTGGCTACAATGTGCCTCTGAGTCCCAGAGTGAAAACATTCCAGTGTTTGATGAATTTGAGTGGTCCCTGCATAGGATAATCATCCAATTAATTATGGGGCACTGCACTTTGTGTAGTGAATATCAGAATTGTAGTGTGTGACAAGAACTATATCTTACTTGTGCTGCATGCACATAGCTATGCATGTCTACATTTCATGGTACCTACGATAAGTTATCAAATCAGATAATGGAATATGTGCAAAGAAATGTATAGACTTTACAGCATGAGCTGTGTCTGTATGGTGTAAGAAGAAGTTGAAAATGATGTTAGCCATGTGTACAGTCCCACAGATCACTCTGCCCACATTAGGCTTAGTAAAACTGTTGTCTGGGAGCTAGCTATACCTCACAGACCCCTTCAGAGTGCCATATAACTTTGATGTCATGTATTTGATGACCAGAAGACTCACTCTTATGTATTTAATTGGTGGAAATGTGATGTCCATGTGGGATAAGTAGGCACAGTCTGCAGAGACCAAGGCCTGGCAATGACTTGTAGCCAGTCTGGGCCATGGCCCAGGCTGGGGCTGAGTTATTGTGGCAAGACAGCTGATGAACAGAATAATCTCCCTGTAGTCCTGCAGATCCATGGATGTTCCCAAAATGAGTTTTATTAAGCAATGGTAGCCCTGATTGCTTTTACATATACTTTATTTGGAATGGTGACTGAGGTAATCCCCTGACCTGATACTTCTTTCCATTGACCCACATTGTCAATGCTTGCCCTTCTTATGACAGCCACCTTCCTCCCACAGACCTGTTGTGACTTTTCCATAAGTCATGATTCCACTGTACAGGCCTATTGCACATCTGACACATTACCAGTATAGATGGTTACTGCTGAAGAGATATTGAAATTTTATTCACCAGTTTTGTTACATTCAATCCAATGAAACAACACAGACAATGGTATGTTGAATGTCATCCATGTTACAGTGCCACATATGGCAAAAGGTGTGTCCTGTGATGATAGTACATACCACTCAAGCTCATGTAGTATGATATCCCATTAAGTAGTCCGCATGTCCACACATCATCAGTGACACACATGCCAGTCCCTACATTGTGACCTAAGTCTCAGGATGTAGTCTATACTATGTTAACAGGCTCTATGGACCATATGCACCAAGTCACTGGGCCTGGTTTAAAGGTGTCTGTACAGTCTTGCACAAGTAGGTCACCCTTCAGAGAGTCTCAATGGTGTGTTGTGTGTCATAGTACCTCACATCACAATACATGTTGAATGGTCCTTGCCTACTTGATGTTAGTGTGCTGGCTCAGTCAGTGTAGGTCATGACCAGGGTTGAGGATAGTCAGCAGATGATCACAAAAGTGTGTATTCATGCTTTAATAATGCTTATCAGTTGACATTTACACATGTATCGTGGTGTCTTTTGGTGAATGCTCGTGCTAGGTATCAACAAAATGTATATTAAACAAACAGATATCCTAAAATTTGCAATTGTAATCTGTTTCTTCATCTATTGCATCCATACAGGCCAACACCCATCAGAAGAAAACCGTTTGGAGAGCCATTGCCCAGGAAGGTGCGGACCCTGGGGGTTTTTAACCGGTGTAGCATCCATTGCAGGAAGACGTGTGAGAACCTGAGGCACTGGACCAGGAAGATCATGGAGGTCCAGCTGGGGAAGTCCTCCCAACATGGATGGGGCATGCGACGGACCCTGGCCCCCCTAATGGCGTGCATACTGGCGGTGGCCTACCCGGAGCTTGATGGGCAGTTGAGGGCTCAACAGCAGCTATAAGGGGGTGAGTTCTAGCCAGAGTCTTACATGTTACATTGCCAACTTTGTATTTTACAGGCAGGCATTTCCCCATCAATATTGGGGGTGAACCATGTGCGACACACAAGATGAATCATTGTTTGTGTAGGTCTGGTCGTAGGTGCATGCTGCTGTGCTGTGCCTATTGTCTTTATGACCAGGAACGCAGCCGAGTCCAGCCCACTACAAATGTTCATTTTTTAGCAGTCACCTGGCTGAGTGAAGTGATAAATCATCTCATTGTTTTAGTTGTTCTTTGTGTCTTCCTCGTGTAAGGAGTGAAGTTCCCTCACTACTGTCTCTCATGTGATGGTGGCCCTATTACATGTGACATAGCATACAGTGCATAGTTTATGCAGTGACTAGACAACACGTCTCATTGGTAAATTGTGCTTCAACAGTGACATGAGTGTGCAAACATCACTGGTGCCATCAGCAGTAGTGCCTACATGTTGCCTGTTGTTAGTTCATCTGCAATATATATATATATAGCTAGATGTGAGAGATACTACAGAAGGCAATGAGTTTGTGACATCTATATCTATTGCAGTGACCAAGGAGAACATTAACAATGTGCACAACCAAACAGGGAAAGCCAAACGTGAAGTCAGTCATGGTGAATAAAACCATAGTTGTTGATGTCAAAATGTCTGAAGTCCAAAGTCCAACATACTACTCCCATCAGAAATGGAAAAGTGTCCATAAATACTCCACAAAGTGAATGGGTTGCACATACTGGAGGAAATTAGGAGAGAGGTTTTTTACCGGCAGTGGTGGGTGTCTTGCCATCCTGACCTCCTGAATCTTTGGGAGGACGTCCCCTACTTTTGGGGAGGGAGGATCCGCTGCTGTGGAGCCAGGGGTGTCTGCAGACATGTCTTCCTCTGAGAGGGCCTGGCCTCCCTTTCTGTGGCTGCCGCATATGTTGATGGCCTGGATGTCCTTGGACCACAGGAAGGGGTAGATGCAGGTGGAATAGCCCTGCAGAGGGTGGTGTTGATGTCCTGCAGCACCCCAACCAGGAGGGCCATGTTGGTGTTGACGGTGGCCACCTCCTGGAATGTGTCCCTCTGCAACTGCTTCATCTCCTGGATTTCTGTAAGTACCTGGCCCATCACCTTTGATAGTCCTGATAGACTCCATACTTGGGTGATGGTGGCCTGCCTGTCAGTGGCCCCAGTGGGCTCACTCAGCGGGCCCACAGTTACCCTCCCACGAACCCTTGGCCCAGACTGTACCCTCCACTGGTTCCTGGTTCCTCAGTGACTGTGTTGCTGTTTGCCACCTCAGAATCCAGGATTGGGGGCACAAGATGTTGGTGATTGTACTGGGTACACAGGTTTGGGGACAGGGATGTGTTGTTGCAGCTGTGGTGTGAGGTGTTGTTGTGGGCACAGTGAGCCCCACTGTTGCCGTCTGCCCAGTGGAGTGGGAGTCTTTTCGGTGGCCAAGATCTGGCCAGCTGCTCTGCCAGATCGACCTGTTGATAAATAGAGAACATTGTTATTGGTGAAAGTGTGGCATCTACATCCACATCGTTTGTGTCACAGTAAATAGAGACCTAGGATGACACAAAATAGGTAGAGATTACTATTGTGATCTTTTTACATTGTATTGAAGTTGGTTACAAGACATTTGGACACATACAGTGCATGTAGTAGAATTGAGCAGCTCATTAGATGTGCTGATATGTATCATTTTGGATTTTGGGATAAACATGACATTTCCAAAACATTTCAGCCAACACAGTGTAGAAGTAATGTGTATTTGACCATTCCAAGGCCTAGTTGTGTAGAATACAGGCAAACACACAACTTGGTTGTATATTTATCATTATTCATCATGTGAGCTGCAATGCAGAGTCAATGGATCATCTGCCACTTCTAATCAGCTGAGTTGCCTTTATAACTTACATATATTTGAGGTACACACTTAGTATGTTCTTACTCATGCCATCACTAGTCTCAGTTGAGGAGGCCAGGATACCATCAATGAAAGTAGTCAGACATGTCTCTGAGTAGAGCATTGTATGTACATTGAACATCAGTTGTAACATGGAAGACAAGTGAGCAGGGGCAAAAAGACGATTGCATCTTGGTTAGAGTTATAGTCACGGGGCTTCATAGAAGTTGTAGACATTTCTAACTCGACTTACCAACACTTGACAAATGGTGACTTGCTTGATAATTGAACATCAGTTGTAACATGGCAGACAAGTGAGCAGTGGCAAAAGGACTATTGCATCTTGGTTAGAGTTACAGTCACAGGGCCTCATGGCTGTTGTAGTAATTTCTAACTTGACTTACCAACACTTGACAAATGGTGAGTTGCTTGATAAGTGAACATCAGTTGTAACATGGCAGGCAAGTGAGCAGTGGCAAAAGGACTATTGCATCTTGGTTAGAGTTACAGTCACAGGGCCTTATGGTAGTTGTAGACATTTCTATCTTGACTTACCAACACTTGACAAATAGTGACCTACATGATAAGTGAACATCAGTTGTAAGTTGTAACATGGCAGACACGTAAGCAGGGGTTAAAGGACTTTTGTATCTTGGTTAGAGTTACAGTCACAAGGCCTCATGGTAGTTGTAGACATTTCTATCTCGACTTACTAACACTTGACAAATGGTGACCTGCATGATAATTGAACATCAGTTGTAACATGACAGACAAGTAAGTGAGCAGTAGCAAAATGACTATTGCATCTTGATTAGAGTTACAGTCACAGGGCCTCATTGTCATTTTAGTCATTTCTAACTCGACTTACCAATACTTGATAAATGGTGACTTGCTTGATAAGTGAACATCAGTTCTAACATGGCACACAAGGGAGCAGGGGCAAAAGGACTATTTGAAATGATGATGAAGGTGAACCGTGGTGAAGATAAGGTAAAGTATTTATTGGGGTGGTACAGAGAGCCGTCCCAGCTGGCACAGCCAAGGCACAAGCAGCAACTGCCGCTTTCAAGAGCACTCGTAGCAAGAACCTTATCAACATTCTAGGTGACATCATTACAATGACTCTGCCAGCATCACAACACCTCCCCCTTTTTAATAAAACAATTATAAAAATATATGTATATCCTCACAAAGGAAAGGGAAGGGATACAGAAAGGAATAAGATGAAAACAACAGATTTACTCTAAAAGAGAAACATAACCAAAGAATTTCTTGAGACATACAGAAAAGCAATCAAACATAATCATGTAATCTTCTCGGTCTAACATGGACCCTGGTGCCTCTCCTAACACCACCCCCGCAAAACATCCTTGTCTGCTTTAAGCGACTTAGGAAGAAAACATGGGTCTTTAGCAACACGAGAAGTGCTCCACCAGTTCCCATTGGACAATTTCACAGCATTTTTGCGCATTTCTACAATTTGTTGAGATTCCAAAAACTTAGAAAGACCTTTTCTAACAGAGACAAGATTTTTAATTCTGACCCAGTCCCCTATATTAAGACTATGAGTTTCTTTTTTAACGGTGGACTGACCACTCTTAAGACCTGCTTCAGTTGACTTTTTGTTCGCTGACTCCCACACACACCTCATATCACAACCTTGATGGAAAGTCTTAACCATCCAAAACGGGTAAACCTGAGTAGAAGCTTTTCTTCCCCTCATAAGTTCAAAGGGACTACCATTGATGGCAACATGTGGTGACGTGCGGTAAGACCAAACTTAAGGCCCCATTATGATGGTGGGCGGACTTTGTCCGCCCGCCACCGTAACGGAAAATGGGACCGACCGCCAGAGGTGCGCCGCTCCCATGAGGCCAATTAGGATGCGCCCGCCACAGTGGCGGGCACATTCTGGCCTTTAACATTGCAAACGGTGCTGCTGGGTGCAGCTCCGTCCGCAATGTTAAAAGTGCATGGTTTGCATTGCCATGCACAACGTGACAGGCACCGCGCGGTGCCTGCCACCTTGTGTATGGCAAAGTAGGCAAGTGCAGCCCCCCACACCCCTGGGGGCCCGTAACGGGCCCCCAAAGTAATTTCCGCCAGCCTTTCCATGGCGGCATTATCGCCGTGGAAAGGCCTTTGAATATGCACATCATAATATGGATGGCGGTGTCTGCTCGGCACCGCCACCATATTATGCCCCAGATCGTAATGATTGCCTGCCGGCGGAAAAGCGGCGGACGGTCTTTCTGTCCGCCGCGGTGCCCCGCCATACTAATATGGCGGGGGGTAAATCAGGTGCAGTTGGCAGGCGGATTGCCACCGCCGGCCCGGCGGTGGTGATCCGCCCGCCATCATAATCAGGCCCTAAATCTTTTACAGCTTGAAAAACATATGACTTGGATCCGAAAGCAGCTTGGACACACTCCACAACAACTCTATTAAAGCGTTCTGTTTTGCCACTGCTTTGAGGATGATAAAGCGGAGTTATGGTATGCTTAATGCCACAGGAACATAGAAACAAATTCATTTCTTGTGAAACGAACTGAACACCATTGTCCGTCAGAATCTCCTCAGGATAGCCTTCTCTGAGAAAGATCTTGTTCAAACAATTAATAACACTTTTAGAATTTGGTATGCAAATAGGCTCAACTTCAACTCACCTAGACAGGTGATCGACAAGAACCCGAAAGTATCTCATATTAGTGGGAAGAACATGGAAAGGACCCAGAAAATCCATCCCTAATCTCTGCCAAGCTCTCCCAGGTGGAGATACAGGAGACTCAACCACACCTTCCAAGACCAAAACCTTGTCACTGGCATTACAACGTGCAAACTGTTTGACTAATTCGTCAATTGGAAATCCATTCTTGGCCACCAGAAATCAGATCTGACTTTCCTTTAAGTAATGGTAGCACCGAGGTGACCTGAATGTGCAGCCATGACAATCTTTTCATGGAAACACTCTGGAGGTACAAGCTTATCACCTCTAACTACTTTGCCACCCTCAACTGATAATTCATCGCAGACCTTCCAAAACATTTGTAGTTCAGGTGAGAGACACTTGTCTTTGGGCCAACCTTTCCTAATTAATGACACAACTCCTTTAAGCACAACATCCTTGTCCACCTCAGCCACCCAGTCATCCTCAGCAAAAGACAAACTCTCCTGATTAATGCAAGCCACAAAACACTCCTCCACTTCTGTTTCCCAATCTTGATCATCTGTATTAGCAATGGGAAGCCTAGACAAACAATCAGCTCTACAATTTCTTCCACCTGGAATGTACTCTACATTGAAAGTGTATTCCAAAAGCTTAGCAGACAATCTAGCCAAGCGAGCAGTAGTACGTTTTATTTTCCTACCAGATAAGATGTCAACCAAGGGACGATGGTCGGTCTTAAGCACAAAAGATCTGCCCCACAAATACGGCTTGAACTTCTCAACACTCCAGACACAAGCCAGAAGCTCTTTTTCTATAACGGAGTACTTCTGTTCTATTGGACGAAAGGTTCTGGAAGCGAAGCCCACCGTGTACTCTTTGCTTTCCACATGCTGTGAAATTACAGCCCCCAAACCATATTCACAGGCATCTACTGTGACAGCAGTTTGTCTACCCTCCACAAATGGTTGCAAGGCAGGGGCTTTAACAATATGATTCTTGATGATTTTAAAACCTCTTTCACTCTCTTCTGACCATGAGAAAATTGCTTCCTTCTTCAATAAAGCCCTGAAACATTCGGTAGTTTTAGCGAAATCTTTCATGAATTTCGCATAAGATTCACACAACCCAAGAAAAGACATAAGTTGTTCTTTGTTCTGAGGAGCAGGAGCCTCCACAATGCTTTTGAGTAAACCTTGTCTGGGTTTTATGCCATGCTCTGAGATAATATGACCTAAATATTCTATTTCCCTGACTTTGAAAGTGCATTTGCTTTTCTGTAAAGTTACTCCTCTATTTTCTAAAATGCCAAAAACTTGGTCGATAGCTATGTCGTGTTCAGCCTCTGTTTTGGGAGAAAATAAAGATATCGTCTTGGAAGACAACAACATTGGGAATATCTTGAAACATTTCGGTCATAAGCCTCTGAAAAACAGCAGCCGCCAAGGCCAAACCAAAAGGTAGGCGGCAAAACTGGAAGACACCATCTGGGGTAACCAAAGCTGTGAGATGGCGAGAAAGAGGATTTAATTCCACCTGATGATAGGCAGCTCTGAGGTCCAATTTTGGGTGCCACGAAGAGGATCCAACTTTAGCAATCAAATCCTCAATACGTGGAAGGGAAAAACTGTAGACCCAAATGGCCTCATTTAAACTTCTTAAATCAACACACATCCTCAAGTCCCCAGACCTCTTCTTCGCTAGAACAATGGGTGAAAGCCAGAGAGTAGCATCAACCTTTTCAATTATGCCTTGATCGCATAGGCTTCTTAAGTGTTTGGATAAATCAGCTCTAATGCTAAGCACCAAATTACGTAACTTATGTTTGAAAGGTTTGACATTTTCTTTTACCCTGATAGAGTGTTGGAAACCAGACACTTTACCTAAGCGTTCTTGAAACATTTTCTCAAATTTATGATCCCAATTGTTAGTTATGTTGGTGCTAGACAAGGAATTGATAACTTTATCAGATTGGCCTTGCATAGACTGTTTGCCAATGAAAACAGGTTTGGCTAAGCCTGGTTTAATAGTCAAACCAAATTCAGCTTGATGTAATAACCCAAGAACATTGATACCCTTTCTTGCTACATACACTTTGCCTTTGATAGATTCTCCTAAAACACTGATGTAAGCCCAGAAATAATCTAATAGCTCAATTTTGCTGCCTTCAAAAGCCACTGTAAGTACATCAGGAGGTAATAAGCTTTTCTTCATCCAAAACTTAAGATATTTTTCTTGTGACACAATAGTAATACGTGCTCCTGTGTCAACAAGAAGCTTAATTCTTACTTCTTCAATGGAAACATCAACCTCCGGGTCAACAATGAGAGGCGTTTTTTGTTTCTCATTGAAGTCTTTCACAACTACGATATATTCTTGATTAGTGACATCATCATCATCATGACTATCGGGCTCGTTCAAGACACACCTTACACTTTTCCTTCTAGCCCCCATACAAACTCTAGCGAAATGCCCCATTTTTTCACACTGTCCACACTGTTGGTTAACAGCTGGACAGTTTTTAAAGGACGAGACATGTAAAGTTGAACCACATCTGTAACAATAAATTTTCTGATTGAGTGACCTATTCTGCACAAAATTTCTGCCACCTCTGAATGCATTTTGCCTCTTGAAATCGTCACGTTTGACAAAAGGAGGTTTGGAAGAAACAGCATCTGAAATTGTGGTGTTAGACAAAGCAGTCTTTAATTGTTTAGCATCCTCCATAGAGCTCTCGATGCTTTTGGCAATGTCTACTGCTTTGTCTAAAGAAGGATCTTTACATGTAAGTAACCTTTCTTGAATTTTTTTACAGTGACATCTGGCTACAAGCTGATCTCTTATAAGTTGCGAGGTAAAATTCTCAAATTCGCACTTAGAAGCAAGAACTTTCAGAGCTGTGATGAAAGTGTGAATGTTCTCAGATGGTTTCTGCATTCTGGTAAAAAATGTGTACCTATGTACTACAATGTTTTTGGTTTTTGTAAAGTATTTATCCAATCGAGCTACAGCAATGTCAAATTCATCAGGATCTTCGCCTTCAGGTGGGTCATATGGAGGTAAGTGATCAAATACGTTTTGACCTTCAACCCCTAGGTGATAATACATCAGATTTTTCTTTCTTTCAGGTCTGAACCTTTGACCGTCAATAGCACCCAAATAAGCCTTAAACGATCTGAGCCACAATTTCCATTCAAGAGGTGGTTCTCCCGGTTCTTGCAGAAATGGAGCTGGAGCTGTAAGACTCTGCATAATGGTTGAACACCTGTGAAGTAAAACCGTTAGTAACACCAGGAAAACAAGGTAATGAAGAAGAAGAGCAAAGTCAAAAAGACAAGAAAAGTGTGAAGAAGAAGAAGAAAGAAAAGAGAAAAAGAAAAATATATATTTTTTTTTAAACTTCTCTATTGGTAATGACACAGAGATAAGACTTCTCAATATGCCTTTAGCTGTGGCAACCAAAACCACACAAAAAAAAAATTGAAGTACTGTAGTATATGTAAGGTATGTGTGTGTATCACAGACGTGACACAGAGGAAAAGGATGGTTTTCCACTTTGCTATCAATCAAACCGAAGGTAACTGGTACAGAATGTGTGCGTATCACAGAAGTAATGTGCACGATGATTCAAATATATTTCCTCAGTGTTACAATGTGTGCGTATCACAGAATAAATGACACGCAAAAGTTCTCAATACAAAAGATTTCAAATAGACGGGCGGTGAGTGTACATCTAAGATGGCCGCCACACACGATGATGAAGCATGAGATGTCACCTCGTTAGTTTCAGATGACGTGGAGACAGACAACGAATGCCATGGTGCGTGCAGCTGACACGGGAATTCCGATGAGCGCGCTGAATCTTGAGTCACACTGAAAGCGCAGCTGACATGCGAAAATTCCTTAGAGCATGCTGAAAACTTGAAACAGAGCACGAGTCACAGCTTGAAATCCATGGAGCGCGCAGCACACGATGAACGCGCTGTAGGCCCGAGACAGTGCGCAAGCCGTCTTCAAACCGGTGAGTTGTTCCGGTACATAGTAAATAAAACTCAAACTCAGGAACAGACTCCTTAAATTACCTGTAGCCTTGTTTTTTTTGAATGAACAATGTCCCCAAGCAACCTTCAAAGTCGTAACAAACGGGCAAAGTAAAGCACCGTTTCCAGCAAAACACGCAAAAAAACGATGATGAAGCATGAGACGTCACCTCGTTAGTTTCAGATGACGTGGAGACAGACAACGAATGCCATGGTGCGTGCAGCTGACACGGGAATTCCGATGAGCGCGCTGAATCTTGAGTCACACTGAAAGCGCAGCTGACATGCGAAAATTCCTTAGAGCATGCTGAAAACTTGAAACAGAGCACGAGTCACAGCTTGAATTCCATGGAGCGCGCAGCACACGATGAACGCGCTGTAGGCCCGAGACAGTGCGCAAGCCGTCTTCAAACGGGTGAGTTGTTCCGGTACATAGTAAATAAAACTCAAACTCAGGAACAGACTCCTTAAATTACCTGTAGCCTTGGTTTTTTTGAATGAACAATGTCCCCAAGCAACCTTCAAAGTCGTAACAAACGGGCAAAATAAAGCACCGTTTCCAGCAAAACACGCAAAAAAAAAAATCGGACGCTCTCTGTACCCCCTCGTAAGCGTATGTGGCCTGGCAATAAATGGAAAGAAGTACTCACAGTTTGTCCATATAGTGCGGCTCAGAGGAAACAAACCAGTACTTGACGAGGCAAATCAGCTTCCATAAAGCACTCGTGGGTCAATTAAAGTGGCATCCCGTCTTCTGTCGCCACTGAAATGATGATGAAGGTGAACCGTGGTGAAGATTAGGTAAAGTATTTATTGGGGTGGTACAGAGATTCGTCCCAGCTGGCACAGCCAAGGCACAAGCAGCAACTGCCGCTTTCAAGAACACTCGTAGCAAGAACCTTATCAACATTCTAGGTGACATCATTACAATGATTCTGCCAGCATCACCACACTATTGCATCATGGTTAGAGTTAGTCACAAGGCCTCATGGTAGTTGTAGTCATTTCTATCTTGACTTACCAAATAGTTAGTGTAACATACCCGTTGGTAACATGCATTTGGGATGGACCATACCTTAAAATGTTTACACATATCATGGGTCCTGGGATGATATTTTTGTAATTATACACTTACAGACAGCATTCCAACATGTGGCATGGAATGGAGATTGATACATGTGATCTTCTCTACAATATTACTCATTAACACTGACAAACCAACATCTCTGATACTTTGAGGTTTGCATGTTTGGAAAGTAAAAAGACAAAACTATAGCAAAAGCAGAGTTGAGAGTGAGAATGTTAAAATGACGTATGGCACGTAGAGAGGTCATGTAGAAACAGGTTTTATGTTTATTCTTCAAGTTGTATCTTCAGTTACAGGTTACAGGAAGATGGTAAGTTCCATGTGATGCCCCACCAGGATCAGCATCCTTGCTGCTCAGTCCATACACTCTAACTGAACCTTCTTCAAGCACAAACACTCTCAGAATTCTAATGACCTCGCCACTGGCTGAGCAGCAAGGCAGAGAATAACAATGGGGAGGATGCTTTATATTAGCAAGTAGCTTACAACAGAGAGCCAACAGGACATTGAGGTATTGTGACAGTTAGTGAAGTGTAACTTACCAGACTCCACTCTCTCAGGTATTCCGGTCATGCCCTCAGTATGCAGCATGTCCAAGACCTTCTCTTCCCAGGGAAAGAGTTGTAATGGACTTCTGGGAGGGCCACCTGCCAGCCCTCTGGATATCCAGGTAGTGCTTGGAGGCCAGAGTATACACCTTCAACCTCAGGTCATGGCAGTTCTTCCTAATTTCCCGCTGTGTGCACAGGCTGGTACCAACATCATTCACTCTGTCAACTATCCTGTTCCACGATTCCATTTTCCTACTGAAAGGAGTATGTTGGACTTGGGCTCCAAAGGTTTGTGGCTCTACTCTAATGATTTCATCCACCATGACTGACAACTCAGCCATGACTTACAACTCAGCCTCTGATTTTTGGGGCGATTCATGACTATAAAATAAAGTGAGTGTCAAATTGACAAACAAAACAAGGGATATTAGTGAAAAGGCTAAAACAAAAAAAAGGCTGTGGAAAGTACTAAATGGGAAGATGAAAAAATTAACTACCTTAGCTCAAAACTCACAAAACAGTGGTGTCTGTCTTGTGGGCTGCAGTTGAGAAGCAAAGGATCGTGGTCAGGGATTTGGGTCTGTTTTATAGTGTTATTTGCAGGCATGTCTATTTGGCCAAAGGGCATTGTTGTAATTTGGCAGCACTTAAGTTAAGCATTGGCTAAAGACAGCCTGTATTCAGAGGCTAAATTGTCCGCTTTGTGGAATCCATTTTGTATTTCTGTCAGCCATTTTGACTGCCATGTGCTACCATGTGCTCGCCATGTGCTCTGTCCTACCTTCCTGTTAACTGCTCTTGAAATCTGCCTAGAGACAAGTTAACTTTAGTTCCTCTTGCTTTGCACATGCTCAGTTGAGCTTGCAGCTGTTTCAAGTTTATAAATGTCAGGATGTGTCTACTAAAAGTAGAAACTGTTATCTCCACCCACTTGTCGACTGTGCATTCTCTGTATGATCTTATATGTACCTACAACCAGCATTTGTGTTTGTACCGCCTTCATTTGAGCCCCTGTGTGGGTATAAAAGGACCAGGATCCTTCCATTCAGTGTGCTACTTCATGCATTACTGAAGGGTGATGTGTGAATGTTAGCTCCACCTTATAAGGTTTAATAAACTCTGTCTTTTATATTTCAGTTTCTGTGCCAACTTCTTCCTAAGTGTCTGAGGACTCTGTGCAGAGAAGGGAGAACCCCTAAGCACTGGTAGGCCTTGCTGAGGCTCACTACAACAAATTGGCGCTTCCAACGTGGGACTCATCAGTGACTCGGATGCCCGAAGGACTGGTCGAGATGAAGGATTGGAATCTCGCTCTTGGACGCGATCGCTGCCTGAGGAGACCTGAGTCTTGGCACCCATGGCGTTTTTCCTTTCTTTCTGATCTGACCAGCCCGGCGGCGCCGGTCCTTGACTGAGATCTCTTCTGTTGATTTGCCGTGCAGTGACCATTTGGTCAATTTGAGAACTTGGCAGTTGGAACCTGGACACCATTTGATTGGTAAGAGCCGTTTTGCGGCACTTGCTGTTGGTTTGATGCCTTTGATTGGTAAGGTAGTTTTAGTAACACTTACTGTGGCTTTGTTTGTATGATTGGCCAATTTTGGAATTTGTTTTGTAAGTTATATATGCATTGCAATTCATATAGGCAGGTAATGAGGAGATTTTTCTCTATTTGAAATTGTTTGAACAGCGCAACGTACAAAGAGTACCTTAAGCGCTACTTTGATTATAATACTGCATATTCTGCACTATTTTTGGCATGCCTGTTTCCAGTACACTTCGCAGAAAGTGTTGCTGTTTTGGAGGTACCGATATGGATTTAGTAAGTACTTAGTTGACTCCCTCAGAGGGGATACCTAAATAGGTTTAGGTATAGTAAAAAGATATTTCTTCCTTGGTGACTAAGTACCCCATGGAACTAAATATGTACATAAAACGGATCCGGATCTGCGCACTTAGTAACATTCATAAGTGGTGATATGCAGAGCGCTTTTTGAGTGTTCTACCAGCCAAAACTGGCGAATTTGACCATGGAACAGTTTTTTGGGCTACTTTTGAGAGCTCTTCTTGTAAATATGACTTACAATTAGTATTTACAAATAGGTTGGTCTTGCGTACACTTTGTAAGCTGTCCTAAGTATTGATTTGTGGGTTCAATGTGTGTTTAAATGTCTATGTGGGGTTTTTGGTTTGACATTGGTAATACTTGTGTGAGTACTCTGTGTACGAATGGCTGGCTTTAAGCGCGCTGTGTTGTGTCCTTCTGTAACTGTCTGAATGAGCTCAATGAGTTTGTTTATGTTTTTTTTTGCTGTCATTATTCTGTTATGCAAAATGTCATTTAGTTACTTACATATTAAATAAAAATCCAGAAATAAATTATGTAACATATGCTAAACAGCTGCATGTTACTATTTAAATTGACAGAGTAAGACACTATACATGTGTGCAACTTGCCACAATGCTAAACATAAAATTAGAATTCGTATTCAATAGGATTAAAATAGGCCTCATACAGAGAGAAAAAAAACGAAATTGTGTGTTTTGTAATCAATAGACTTAAATACACAATGTTACGGCCTTTTCCTTAAATACATTGTATTAGACATTAAAAGGCATGCACATCATATGAGTGAATTTGGTCGTTGCTGAACTAAATATACATTATAGAAAGATAGATTTGACTGCATTGAAATGCCTCAGTTTTTAAATAGACTGTGACATGCTTTTCTCTCAGCACCCGAGAAAAAGCTTTCCGACAGCTGTGTTTAAACTGACTAACTGAAAGACACCGTTTGACACAGCAAATGGGGATTTAACTCTGTCAGGGTATTTCAAATAATAAAGGGGTTTTTTCCTGAGAAAGGCGTGAAAATTCGACGCCTGCTGACACACAACAGCTGCATAAATAGCATATGGCTATTCCTGCTCACGGCCACAGACAGGAATGCTGTGTCAGCGATATTTTAAGTCAGTGTAAACCTGGTATAAGGGCCTGCCCTATTTTAAAAGTTTCTAAAAACCAGTTTCATTATTTTGGATAACAGAGAACAAAATTGAAAGTAGGGATTTCCTTTCTTAATGCCTTCTTTACATAAGTATATCTGTGGTTCCGATGTTAAATGATAACTGTCCATTAAAAGTGGCGCAGACTTTTCCTGTTTCAAGTAAGGCTTCTGTGCTTAGGGTTATGAATGAATGTGTTTAAATATGATAGGCTACGAATGAAGCTTGCTTTTCCAATGTGGAATCATCAAAATGGTTGGTTTTATTGATAAAAAATAAAATTTAATTATATGGGAAAAAATATATTGCTAAAAATAAATAGTACGCTTTAAATTCGTTTTTTCATCTTTATAAAGCCTAATCATCATACTGTGAATTCCTAGCATCAAAGTTGAATTTAAGCAGTGCTGTACCGCAATAAGAAGGGAACTTAAATGTGAAATGTCACTTTACCCAGCCGTACAAAACTTGTTTTTAAAAGGGTATATCTTATGCATTTCTGATTTCCCATTCCTGGGCTATCTAGAGAACACTCTGGGGGTTCCTATTATGCAAAAATATTGTAGGATATTCATTTTTAAGTGCCCCTACCACCAAAGTCGAAATTGAGCTAAAATTCACAATTTTACAAGCAGTTCTACCACTCAAGGCAGTTTTAACGTGCTCTTAGGCTTCAATAAAAGTATACATATGCAAGTATAAAATAAACAGCTGCCTCTGCATTACTAGATTGCACACCACTGTACATAAATGAAAATAAGTATAGGACTGCTTTTCGCTGTGATTCTCCAGAGTTGCTTTGCATTACAAAACCGCATGGCAAGCCTTGCACACAAAAATGAGCAGCTGCTGAACGGGTCAAAGGTCGGAGTTCTGTATTTAGCTACTTAGCAGGCTGAAGGGTAATGTTTGCTTGGATACTTCGACCTTCGAAAGATTTTTTGAAAGACGAGATGATAGCGCAAAGAGAGAAAGAGAAGCTTTGCTTCCTATTTTTGGCAAACACACGTTTTGCGCAGTCCTATGCCACGAAGGAAGACAACCCTCAGTTGAACATTGATCTGCCATTTATATAAAATAATGGTTTTAGTTTTAAGAATACTGTGTAGGGGCTACGATAAGGAGGAAATGGATTTTAGTTTGCATTCATGCGCCCTCATGTTACTCTAGTACAATTGCTGTAGAAAAATTGGTTTAAAGTTAACTCAATTTGCATTGTGTTAGACTGAATCAGAGAATAGCCACTTTCTAAGATATCTCCTACAAGTTTGTTTGTGCCCAGTTGCTATGAATAGGGGTTGAAAGTGTTGACAGAAGTAAAACCTGTTTCAGGTTTTCCTACTGTCAAAATGGGGGAAGGAGGCTAGCTCCTCTACAAATTAAGAGTAGGCAAAATTATGTTTTCTCTCTTCTTTTTCTCACTTTTTTTGAGTCTGTCTAAAGCTGTCTAGGAAATGGCCATGTGACAGTTAAGGCACTTTGCATTGTTCATAAGGCGGCACACAAAATGGGGCCTAAACCATTACAGAGAATGTTTACTTGGTACTCCCCAGCTAGAAGTCTTCGTTCCTTGGCAGCCCACCTAGTATGTACCCCACGAGTCAAGAAAACCCGACTAGGAGGTAGATCATTTGGCTATGCAGCCGCAAGGTTATGGAATGAACTACCAAGTGAACTCAGACAGACTGATGACTTACTGCAGTTTAGAAAAAGCTAAAAACCAGGCTCTTTCCAAAAGAATAGCCTTGAGAGATTGGCGCATGATGATTCATAGTTTTATAGCTGCACAGTGATTTAGGTAATCCCAGCGCCAGGATGCCCGTTGGGTGACAGCTGCGCTATATAAATGCTACTTACAATTACAATTACAATTGGCTATTCTGTAATACTGTTTTAAAATTGTTAGAATTAATAAAAAGATGAAACACATAAGCTATGTTACTGCCCATCCTGTATGAAAGAATGAGTAGAACAGATTGATGTTCCCTTATTTGATCTTTAAGGAAAATTGTATAGTGGGGGTTTCTGTTCAAAAATCTCAGGTGGCAACACTATTATTGTTTATGTTATTCTCATGTTCTATACAGTTTTGCAAGGGCATTGCTAGTCTTTTATTAGCTAGCCTGTGTAAATAAGCTGACAGCCCTTATTAGAGCTGGAGATAGGGTTTTTTTCCTTTTGAAAATGATGTTGCATAGTCCAGATCGTGAAAAGTACAATGCAGGAAAGACGCTCATGTGATCCTTAGCAAACATTTTGAAGGAAAATATTGTTTTATAGGAGTTTGTTTGTCATAACATGTTCTGCTGAAGAAAAAGTACCCACTATGTTGAAGTTTAGTTCTTTTTGCAATAAGAATCCCTGTTAGATTAGCAGTTTTAGATTTTCCTGCTGCACCTATAACATGAGAGCATGGTCCTAAGCATAACATGTAAGAGAAATTATTTTACAAGTGTCTGCAGTCCTGTACAAGTAATGTAAAATCTATGAGTAAAAGTGTAGAACATTTCCTTTTTCTTGAGGGTTCTTCAGATTGGTAATATAGGAATACACCAATGTAAGTATTTGGAGTATGTCTGTATTGTTTTTCTCTTTTCCTCAGAATTTAGTAAATGAACACAGACTTCCTTGGCTGTTTGGGATTGGGTGATGTATTACTCTTGTCAGTTCACCAAAACGTTCCTTTTATACTTGCCAATAGGTCCAGGGTTTTCTACTCTCAGATAGATGAAGTGGTTCTTGGGTGCCTTGCTAATGTATGGGGCGCCCCAAGACTAAGGAAGTATTCTGAGACTATCCTCTCTGTTGTTAGATTATTTCTGTGCCTTGTCTAAAGACCTCTTGTTCTGTCCACCAATAGATATTTGCTGCCTTACAACCATTACCAGAGGGGCCCGGACATCAGATCCAGCCTGGGGAGTCAGCGCCACTGCAGCTTGAAGCCAAAGTGAAGGTAACCAGCACAGGCGTTGCTGGCAACTAGGACCTCAGTGAAGGCGGAAGCACTGGGACGTGAAGTGTGTACCCCTGCCACTGTCTTGGGCGAAAGACGGGGTCACAAATCAGGATGAAGAAATCTTTCTGTGGATCCAGTTTTTGATGCCGCCCAGCTGAGAGAGTCACAGACCGATAAGGACGGCAAGGAGGCTTTTGCTTGAGGTGACCCCCTTTGAAACAAGGGTTGCTTCAGGCCTCTTAATCCTGGTCCCAAAGTGAATGCAAGTCTACGCCTTTGTTTGTTGATCAAGAGATGCCCGAGCACATTGGGTACAATTTGTGGCCCCAACAAAAGAGCAGTGCGCCAGAAGTGCAAATACAGGAGTTAGGGAAGGACTTGAGTTTAGGGTACAGGTGCTATGCCCTTGGTGCCTGTTAGATTAAAGTGAAGAAAACTGGTGCACTGCCTGAGACACTGGATAGGATCATTGAGGGTATTTGCCCTGGGGGGTGATTGCCCTATCCTGAAAGAAAGACTTTTTCTTCTCCGTGATTCTTGAGTTGCGAGTTGTGCAGCTCCACCGTGGGAACAACAAGAGCCTGCCTGTGAGGCTCAAAACGGACACAGGGAGAAGACTCCCCTCTGGCTGGTTGGTTCAAGGACTTTTTTGTTGTTGTTAGTAATGTACCCCTTTGGTCGTCCCATTTTTTTGGGAGGAGCAGCCCTTGCGGCTCCTTGTCCTAATTCCTATGGCCCTGTGTGGTCCTCCTGGTCCCCCGGAGCCACAATTGTTTTTTGTAATAATATGTCTGATTGCTTTAATATTTTTTAAGAGTAATGTTTATTCTGCACGAGAAAAGTTCATCTGAGCATGTTACTTTACTCTTTCCTTAAGTATATTAATTGATAATTTAGCCCTCATAAGAAATACTGGAAAAGTCTATTGAAAATGTTTTTATTAAGTATGTGCTGTTGGCTATTAATTGAAATAGATAGTCACTGAAATACATCAGAGCCCTGAAACTTAGAATTAGACTAGATGATTTTGGACTCTTGTTTCTGCTTGGAGCTGGAAGCTACTGACTATCCTGTGTGTAATGATTAATACTTTTTACATGCTGTGTATGTATCCAATGTGGTCCAATGCTTTGCTCCATTTGCATCTCTGCTTGTATACCTGGGAAGAGGGAACGTTGCTGAAACAAAGGCCCAACAAATGTTGAATAAAGAGGTGGCCGAAATAATGTTAATAGATGTACGGGATGAATATTTAGATTACCCCAGATAAACGAATGTCTTCAGCCAATGCTGAAAGGGCCGTCTGTTGTAATTTGGCAGCACTTAAGTTAAGCATTGGCTAAAGACAGCCTGTATTCAGAGGCTAAATTGTCCGCTTTGTGGAATCCATTTTGTATTTCTGTCAGCCATTTTGGCTGCCATGTGCTACCATGTGCTCGCCATGTGCTCTGTCCTACCTTCCTGTTAACTGCTCTTGAAATCTGCCTAGAGACAAGTTAACTTTAGTTCCTCTTGCTTTGCACATGCTCAGTTGAGCTTGCAGCTGTTTCAAGTTTATAAATGTCAGGATGTGTCTACTAAAAGTAGAAACTGTTATCTCCACCCACTTGTCGACTGTGCATTCTCTGTATGACCTTATATGTACCTACAACCAGCATTTGTGTTTGTACCGCCTTCATTTGAGCCCCTGTGTGGGTATAAAAGGACCAGGATCCTTCCATTCAGTGTGCTACTTCATGCATTACTGAAGGGTGATGTGTGAATGTTAGCTCCACCTTATAAGGTTTAATAAACTCTGTCTTTTATATTTCAGTTTCTGTGCCAACTTCTTCCTAAGTGTCTGAGGACTCTGTGCAGAGAAGGGAGAACCCCTAAGCACTGGTAGGCCTTGCTGAGGCTCACTACAACAGCATCAGCTGTAACGTTTTTGAATGCATCCAATGGGCATTGTTGTGGTGCTTTGCTGCGAGCATACCGCAGCGGTGTACCGTCATTGGGGAACCACCGCTAGAAGGCCACCAGTACAACTGTGTTGTTGTAATAGGCTTGGCGGGAAGCCGTGGCACTAACAGCGTCGGTGTACGAATCGCCAACATTGCAGATCGAAATGGCCCAGGCGGGAACCAAGGTGACGACACGGTCCGTGTTTCAGCCTGCATGACTCGTAATAAAGCAGGTGGAAGACCGCTGCTGCAGCGTCTCCTAGGTACCACAGCGGTTGGGTGGTCAGACTGCCAAACTCATAATCAGGGCCTAAGAGTAATTACAACACTATTCAAACATTGAACCAAATGTCTTGAAATTATATATTTAACAGAATCTACCTACAAATAGCATAACATAGTCTGGTAATGGCGGGACTATCTAAGATGAGAAGAACCCATCCATTTCATACATATAGTACTTTTATTTATTTGTATAAAACATTATGCAATCCTTCATCATAGTTTGAAGCAACATTGTGGTAATGAGAAACTCCAATTGGCAGTCCTGCTTGACTTAGATATTTTTGGACAGGTCAGTTAGGTTCATTATGATGTAACCCCATTTCTTAAGTGGTTCCAGAGACCTACTTTTCTGTACACCTTTCAGGGAGATTTCCACCACCCCAACTAATTCTTGTGTACTGGGGTAAATAGGAACACAGATACTTGGTCTGTGTGCAACTCACATACAAGTAAAGAACTCTAACCCCTCTTTGACATCCATTCCAGGTTTGAGGCAATAAATGAAGATTATCTCGACACACAATCCAACAAGAAAAAACACAACTTTTTTTGTTTTGAGTTGCATCAGAGCTTTAAGGTTCTGTTGGATGACAATGCCAATGGCATTTGAAGAAGCTACTGAGTCTCTACCTTCCACATAGTTGGAAAATACTTTCTATGACCCAATCCTTCTCTAATGAGAAGGGGCTAGTTATAGAAGTGTTTAAAACCTTAGATCCTTGTCTGGGAGAGGGAAATTTGAGGTAGATATAGTAAGCTATGAACATTAGGCTTTGTCAGTACACAGATCAAGATGAAAATCGTGGTGCCTTTTTATGAATTTCTTTACTTGTGTGCACTATCTATGCTCATAACACTATGGGCCTGATTACGATGTCAGTCAGAAAGCCTCGGACCACTGGTTGGAGGCTCTTCGAATGACATGGTAGTCTAAACTCCGACTGCCACATTAGGATGACAGCAGTCAGAGTTTAAACCGGTGGGGGGATCCAACTCAGTTCCAATGGGCTCAAGGAGCCCGTCAGTCAGTCAGAACTGCACCATAAGTCCTTAAGGATGGCGTTTCCGCCGTTGGGATTATGATGTTGATTTCCGACAGCCAATCCATGTCGGCCTTTCCAACATGGATTGGCTGTAAGAAACAGACTTTGGGGGCCTCGAGCAGGGCCCCCTTCAGCCCAGGCAATCCGCATTTGGGCCTGGGGGGAACCAACATCACTGCACCATGTGGCAGGAACAATGAGGTGCCTGCCACACGGTGCAGGGATGTGTACAAACTTCCATTTTTCAATGGGAGCTTGTGCTACGGGCGGTTTCAGCCTGAGTAGAAACTTCCATTGAAAAATTGAAGTTTGCGACTGTACCATGTGCAGTCACATCAACATGGGTTATCGGAACCGCGGACCTAAGGTCGGGCGGTTCCTTCCCTAAAACGGTGTCGGTTGGAGGCAACTCTGACCGACATCGTAATTAGACCCTAAGTATCATACTTTCATTGTATGGTACTGAAGTTTAAGCACAACTTTTTCTACCCCAGCTCATGAGCTTTTGGTTGTAGGTAGGGTTGTGCAACGTTGAAAAAATGGGCAACTCACACTTTCTAAACTTAAAGCATAAAAGTGTCAACAACCCTGTGTTGTGCCGTGTGGGGTTTGGGTGGACTGGTGCAGCTTGGCTGCCAAAGCCCCTCAAGGCTTTCTGCCTTAAGTGTCCCATGGTCATCCTCATCTTGATGTATCACCTTGTCCAGGTTTCAACCTCTTCCATGCCTTGACTCATTCCCCGTCATTCCTTGAATGCCATTTCTATAAGATTGTGTGAAATAGTGTAATTTCTCCCCCCAAACACAAGAAAGGTCAGGACAATTGCACAAAATTATGTGTAAATTACACAAAATTTAATCTGTCATATCTCAAGTGTAAATTGAATGCAACTGCACAACTCAGATTCAAAAATCACTTGATGACTGGCAAGGGGTTTTGTTTGCAGAGAAATTGTCTCCTAGACAGCATTTTCTGCTAGTACCTGCTGTCACGAGTCATTTACTGCTGAAAACGGTGAGCTACAGAAAAAAACTGTGGATTAAGCCATTCTGTCACAATTTACAACATTTTGTGTAAGTTACATAATGCAAAATGTCTAAAATTAAGTGAGTTCAATGGAAAATTTCACATAGGCCTATTTTCCGGTCACACAATATAATTCATCAGTTCGAGCATAGTCTAATTGGAGCGGTTAATCATAACCTTAGTGACATCAACACAGTCGTGAACATCCAACCACCTATGCTGAGGTGGCTTTTCCCAACTTCATCCAACTTTGTGGGCAGAGCTGAAACCTTCACCCATCCCGAACTTATAGCATTCAGAACTTTTGCGGAGATCATGAGTTAGCAATATTTTTGCGTCCTTGTTAGACCTGGCATCTTTTGCCGTGTTTCCCCAGTCATTTTGCTTTCTGACCTCCCGGTTTTGACTCTGTTTTTGCTGCTTTAGTGTCTCTGCGCACTTTCTCACTGCTGTTCAGTGTTAAAGTGCAAGTGATCCTGTTGTAAATTGTGTTATGGAAAGGTGTTTCCATGATTGGCATATTTGAATTACTAATAAGTCCCTAGTAAAGTGCACTGAGAGTGCCAGGGCCTCTAAATCAAATGCTGCTGGTGGGTCTGCAACACTGCTTGTGCCACCCACACAAGCGGTCCTGAAATGGGTTCTCAGACCTGCCACTGCAGTGTCTGCGCGCAGTTTGTAACTGCCATTTCAACCTGGCAAGTGCACCCACTTTCCAGGCCCTAAACATCCCTTTTCTTACATGGAAGTCACCCCAAAGGTAGGCCCTAGGTACCCCTGTGGGAAGGGTGCTGTGTATGTTAAAGGTAGGACATGTACTGGTGTGTGTGACATGTCCTGGTAGTGAATTACAGTGTATTTCGTTTTTCACTATGGAAAGGCTATCTGTCCCATAGGATAGAAGGGGTTTATTTATAACATCTTATAAGCATAACTTCCCATTGGGACCAGATGGGGAAATGGAGTATAGTATGCCTGGACTCAGAATAAAAAAATGAATCTTTTAGTAAAGATGATTTTTATGTTCTGTGTTTGGAAAAACCACTTTTAGAAAGTAGGTATTTTCTTACATAGCCGTCCTGTGTGTCTCTGCTGGGTTTGTGGATTGACTGTCTGGCTTTGGAATGACAGGTGCTGGGAATGTGCATTCTATTCAGACAGCCCCTGGGGGAGTCGAGGTGTGTCCTGCCTTTCCTGGATGAGTCAGGGCTGGGCTGAATAGACCTCTGCTGCATTTAGAGTAGTGGGAGGAGATTTCGTTGCACCTAAATGGGCCTGGTCTGCTTTAGACAATGCTATCTTCACCTCCTGCCGGGAAACTTGGCCTGAGAGGATCAAACTGGTTTGAACTAGGTACAGACACCCTCTGCATAAGAGAACACGGATAAACTGAGCATAAATATTGGGGCCCAAATCCCAGAGCTTTAGAACTCGCTGGAATCAAGGAACCTGCCAAGAAGAAGAGCTGGAAGAGCTGCCAGGAGGAGTACTGCCCCTTTGCTGTGTTGTTGCTTTGATGGGTTTGCCTGCAGTTGCTCCTTCTGCCTTGGGCAGTGATAGGACTGGACTGAACTTTCTTTACTTGTGCTGAGTATCTCCAAGGGTATTCAGACAGAATATCGAGTTGGAAATGTCAACTTACACAAATATCGCGATGAAAATACCGTGACATAGAAATATCGACAGCAAGAAGATCGTGGTCAAGAATATCGAATTTAAGGTAAGAAATATCGTTTTCAAAAATATAGAAATCATTAATATCGTCTGCAAAAATATAGGGGGTCATTACGATGGCGGGAGGAAGCACAACCGCCGTGCTGGCGGATGCAAAAACCACCAGTTACCGCCGGCACGCAGCAGTCCACACGCCCGCCCAATTACGATGCGAAAAGTAGGCCAAACACCGCCGGCAAGCCGGCAACACCGTCCGCCATCAAAGTGCGTCCGTACACGTAGCGGCGCAGCACAATTGACACACACCGTCCGACGAAATCACGTCCCGCCCGGCGTATAAATTACGATGCCGCAAACAAACGGCTCCCACGGCTAAGAGACACCGTACGACAAACCGAAGCGGTAACACGGACGCCGAGCACGGACAACGAAGAAGCGGCACCCCCGAGCATGAATCCAGCACTGCAGGCCCTCCCCATGCTCTTGCTGATGCACCACCAAGGACGCAACGTACCGCGGAGACGCAGGTAGGCACACACACAACAAGTGCACGCAAACAGCGCACACAGTGCAAGGGCGGAAAAAGCGGACAACCCCCCACCACCGCGTGTACACTACACATCCACCATTGCATCCACATATGACACACAGGCCAAATCGTAACATCGCGTAACACATGTGTACACACCACCTGGGACTAGGAACCAACGACCCCGTCACGGCCCCAAAGCGGCGATGACGCCGCCACACATGCGCACAACGCAGAGGCCAACCGCAGCGCCATGCATGCGTCGCACACAGACACAGGGACACAACCAAGCGGCACACACATCAGCCCCACCCCGAACGCACGTGACAGGCCTGCCACAGACATGTCCCCAACGCCCAATTCACGGACAACACCCAACGCCACACAACCGACGCACACATGTCAGTGAAGTCACGCAACAGCAGGACACACCCCAGTGTGACAAACATGGCGTAGCACACAGCGGCGGCAACACCAACTAGGAGAAGCAGGGCCCCTTCGGGAAGAGGAACGCCAGTACCACACTGAAACACCCATACCACCCTGCACATATGAACAAGACATATAAAACAGAACACCAAAGAGCCCGGGGACCGACAACAGGTGGCCCAAGAATAACATTCACACACAAGGCCCAACGCAGAGCGGAAAGGCAGCCTGCCGCCCACACAAGGGAGAGCAGACAGCACTGAATGACCTTCCATTCCAACTCCGAAACCACAGCCCTACGAAAGAAGCCGGTGAATACAGCCATTGTCCAAGAAAAGACCAACACAGGCATGCCGAGGAGACCGACCACAGGGCAGATAGCGCATATCACAGAAGCACACAACGGACGGGGAAGAAAAAAGAAAACACTCCCCCGTGTCGGCCACATGCAAGTTAATTGGAAGGAGTCACACATCACTGACCTTGAACTGTCTGAGAAGCATGTGGGATGAGGGCCCGTGTCCTCCGCACAAGCCAACAGAACACAAGTCCTGTCTCCCTACGACTACACAGAGCTCACAGCAACCTCGGAGCGTGCACATTGCAGACTGCACACACAGCCGGAGCACGCCACCACAACGCACCGCTGCGAAATGGCAACCGCAACACACCTACCCAACTACGCCGGACAGCTCAAGCTGTACAAAACCAACCTGATACATACATTGGGATGCGATCTCCTGTCCCTGCTGAACGTAAGTTACCGACTGACTTACCGCATCACATTGTTCAGCTGCGTCATGCCCGTCTTCTACTGTCGGAGGTGTCCCTACCAGCATCCCGTGGAGATGTGCCTCTCCAACCCGGCATGTCTAAAGGCGGACCTGCTACCACTACTCCTCCCTCTGGACGCACACGACAGGGCCTGCTCTGCCTATGGGGGCATGGCGTATGTGGCCAACATCGCACCCGCACTGAAATGGGACCACTGTGCCTCCACACGACGGATCATCGAGAACAGCTACATCGAATGTCACCCAGCATGCCCCATCATGGTCCTCCAAGGGACAACTTACGAACAACACCTTGACAGCCACCATCCGCTACATTGGCTGGCAAACATGTACACCACCAATGACATGGAAGCCCTGCTGGACGGCATCGCATACCTGACAACCTGTAAATTCGTCGGACCACAACGCAGGTTCCCCGATTGACCTATGATGTCCAACCCCGCACCCATGCTTAGCTTCCGCACGGACTGGCCAGTCACCACCACAACAGCCATACCAAACGACCGGCAACTGTTACCACACCACCAACGACATCGCCATGACATCGGATATGACCGGGACATGCACACTGTTCCCCATCACATCCAGGAACACCGCATGCATCGTGGGAGGCAGTGGCATGGGGTCTGTGTATCGCACCCACATGGACGGAACTGCACGAACAACCAGGACACGACATGGATCCAGCGCCCATGGACACACACACCGCTCAGTGGACATGAATAGGTCGCCTGGAGTCTGTGGGTGCTGCACCCCTCCCACCCCCGCCCCGGGAATCCCATACCAGGACCTTTGCATGGACGACAAGTGCATACAACAACAACACGACCCCAGTGACTGTGACATGTCCAGTAACCACCACATTGCAACAACAAGTGGCACGCCGCTGCATGCACGCAAGCACATGCCCTGATGTCATCCCACATGCACGCGTGCATGAGGAACAACTGCAGCAAACCTGTCACATGGAACTGAGATGGACTGTGCCCATGATGCCAAGCGGTCTGGTAGGCTACATGTATACCGTCTGTGTCAAAGTCCGCAGCTCCGCAGCTATACGTAAATGTACATTAGCACAGCCTTGGCCAAGCAGATGTAACTCTGAAGCCCACATCCCACATGCAACAGCCAATCACATGTAACCCCACACCCTATCCCATTTGCAATCATGCTCAGTATATCCTCAACATGTATTCCGCTGCCAGTAGTGTCCACTATACTGCATCACAGAGGACAGAAGACTCAATATAATGTTTGAAACCAAAACTGTCTCCGCTGACTCATTTCACAAGTACGAATGAGAGAGGATGAGAGTATGTGAAGTACACGGCAGTCGTGACATGACCATGTAGTACACTGGTATTGGATGTCAACGCAAATGAGTAGCACAACTGTGGAAGACACACATGTGTCGTGTGAAGTCGTATGGACGCAGTGCTCAGGTGGGTGGGTGTGACGGGTAGATGCGCACATGCCAAGTTGGAGCACGCCGTGTTGGGAGGGGTCATGAACAGTACACCACCGCTTCCCTGGGCATTGTGAGAGGACACCTGTCGGGGGGGAGTGAACACGTGTGTGCCCAGCAGACGGGCACACGTACAAAGCGGTACCAGGCGCACCTCAGCCCACCCTCTGTGGACAAGCTGGATCCTGTTGTGCGCCCGCCATGCCCCTTGACAAGGCACACACAGCCCCAGTCGACCAGGTGTAACCCCAACATAGTCAATCCGCACAGGCGATACAGGGCACGGGATGGCAGTGGAGCATGGTGTGTGAGAGGTCTCCTCGCGCTCCTCCTGGTCATATCACGCAGGCAATAGAACCTCAACGTCTAGCATGGCACAAGTCAAATGGAAGTGTAGGGGGGACGCACCACAGCACGAGCAGCACTGACGTCACGGGAGGTGGCTCGCACCATCCCATCCATTGCCCATTATACCAACCACGCCACATGCCATTGCGACTAAGTGCAAGCGCGTGCGCCACCACCCCCGAGCCCTCCCCAGAGAGGCCAAAGAGTGAATGTGTGGGCCATCAGTCACAGACGGACGCGGCCTGGCCGCAAGGGCAGCCACAGCCACTGGGTGTCGCAGGTGGCGGATCCGGAAGGCGAAGACTGTGATGCATAGTCCATGCAGGCCGGGTCTCCATTTGGGGCACCACGCAGGTGGACGGCGTCCCGCAACACATCATACCCTGAGACAGCCCACTCGTGCAACTGGACCCACACATACACTCCTTGCCCTCTCTGGTGCGAGCTTGGGGCTGCCTGTGCAAGCGCTAGCCTCGCAGGTGCACATGCATATTGGGGGAGCGAGGGAGGACATGAGGGCTGGGGCGAAGATGACTGTATCACTGTCAGTGAGTACAAGGGATGACCCAGATGTGGAAAGGAAGAGACGTGTCCCGTGTGTACTGCAACTAGTCGCCAATCCAACTATCCCCCCATGTCCGGAATGTAAGCCCGCACCTAGGCCCGCCCATCCGCCACATCGAATATACCACCAGCACGACAACCTTCCCATTCGAAACACTGACTGGGGGTGGCGACCAGTGAACAATCATGTGTAGCCTACCCACGCGTACATGTGGGCCCTCCATGATCCATGTCACCTGCGGCAAAGTCATGACATGCGCAATGAGGGAAGTGAGGAGAGCTGTCTGCCCCACGCACAGAAGGTGCATCAGCTCCACAGACCCAGCAGCGAGTCCAGCAGGGGTCACATGTGCAGGGGCAGCTGTGCCTGGTGTGAAGGCACATGCATATAGACAGCACATCGACCAATGTGTAGTCTGCCCACATCTACAGTCCATCATCATGCGGACATAGGAATTGAACACAGGGCAACACATCTTAGTGGGTGCACCCACCGTGACCAACAATGCGCAATCATCGACGTACCCGCCCTGTGCATGGCCCCCCACCCAACGGAGGCACATCCAGTGCCACCATCCCACACACACAAGCCTTCCACGGAACATGCTGTGTCCAATGGTCAGTACAGAGTCAGCGCCCATCTGGTGGATCCTGAACAGGAGACACATGCACACACATGCCAGCTCCCACTATGTACGTCTGCCACCTGGCACGTGCAATGTAACCTCTCACCTGTGACGTGTGACTGCAAGCACACAGCCGTCTTGGCATGGGGCTGTCAATGTGGACACCTGTCAATGTTTCGGGAGGTGTGATCCGTACAGTGCTGTACATAGGGTGCAGTGCTGACACCTACTACTGTCTCATATCCCCTCGTGCCACAGGTCCCACTTGTTTTGGCCGCTCAGCCTGTGCCCACATCGTCGTCGTGTGCCATACTCATCCAGCCTCGGAAGCAGTTCCATGCTCAGCAGACATTCATGTTGCCGTGGCGTTGCCGCATGACGAATATGCAGTCAGTCCCCATCAGCACGCCCCGCAAGTCATTGGGGCCTAGATCCCCATGTGCATGCACATGGCAGTGGTTTGTATCACTAGACATTGCCATTGTTGGGAGACCTGTGTAAGTGTATTGTGGCCGTGCCGTCCCAGCTTGACAGCTGGGCTGTGGCTCATGTGCTTGCTCAGTCATGTCAGTGATGTGTATGCGAAATTGCTATGTGTTGTGTTGCTTTGACATGTGTCCACTGCCATTTTCCCTAGGCGGAGACCGAACATTGACCGCCCATACCAATTGCTGGCGGACATGGACGATACAGAGGTCATTAGGAAGTTTCGGCTGGACAGGCCAACCCTGCATCGACTGTGTGCCATGTTGGAACCCCATCTCCGTCCCCGCAGGGTGTATCCGACAGCTGTCACCCCCACGGCTAAGGTGATGGCCGCCATGCATTTCTTCGCCACTGGGTCATTCCAGCACACAGTGGGCAGTGGAGGAGGGATGTCCCAGCCCATGTTCAGCAAGGTGCTGAGGGATGTACTGGCAGCCATGATGCTGTACCGAAACAGGTACATCCGCTTCCCCAGGGCTCGTGAATTGGCGGCAGTGAAGGGTGCATTCTATGCCCTTGGCAGAATCCCACACGTCGTTGGAGCCATTGACTGCACACATGTTGGCCTTGTTCCACCACAGGCCACTGAGCACCTGTACCGCAACAGGAAGCACACGCACTCCCTGAATGTGCAAGTGGTGTGCCTTGCGGACATGGTGATCACCCACGTGTGTGCAAAGTTCCCAGGCTCGGCCCATGACGCACACATAATGCGCAACAGCATCTTGCCACGACTGATGTCCAATCTGCAACAGGATCGTGGCTGTATTGTCGGTGAGTATGTGGAGTGGTGTAGCGTGCTGGTTGTGCGATGCTGTCCCCTGTCCAGTTGGAATAGCAACGGTTCTCTGTGTCCCTCACACCCAGGTGACTCTGCGTACCCGAATGGGGCATGGCTGCTCAGTCCATTGAGGAATCCTCGCACCCCAGCAGACGATCGCTACAATGAGGCACATGGGAGGACCAGACGTGTGGTCGAGCGTACCTTTGGCCTCCTCAAGTCCAGGTTCAGGTGCCTGGACCGCACCGAGGGTGCGCTGGCGTACTCCCCACAGAAGGTGTGCCAGATAGTGGTGGCGTGCTGCATGCTGCACAATCTGGCCATTCGGAAGCAGATCCCCCTCATCGTGGATGACGGAGATCAACCAGGGCCCCAGCCCGCAGACCAGGACAGCTCGAGTGAGGAGGACAGCGGAGAGGAGGAAACTGGTAATGTGCGGCAGCAGCTCATCGCCCACTACTTCACTTGACGGTGAGTGTCCATGTACGACCGCTGATGTGGCTGTATCTGTGCAGGTGTGTGTGTGCTGTGTCAGGGTGGCCGTTTGTTCACTGCGTGCTGTGTGTCAACGCTCCATGGCCAGGGTAGTATGCCACTGTTGGTGGCTGTGGCATTGTGCCCTATTGCTCTGTGCGATGTGTGTACATTGCTTGTAGTTGTTGACATGTACTGTGTGATGGGTGTGTGACACACTCATTGAATGTGCTCCTGTTCTGTCTCCCACCCCTAGGTTCCTACAGGCCCTCCGGTTCCATTGCCATGCCACGCATCAGGTGCCTTTCCGCCCAAGGTGGCCGTTGTATTCCGTACAAATAAAACACAGGGCACAAACAGCAGTTTGTGTAAGAGGTGCATTTATTTCAAACTGTGACATGTGATTGTGTGTAAGGTGATGACAAAAGTGGTGCGTGCAGTGACAATGAGCTGTCGGTCATGGCTGCGTGATGCTCAGGGTGTACCCACTGGTTCTATGTCCATGGTCCAACAGACACATGCCATCCAGATGGCTGTGTGGAGTGGGATCGTAGTCCAAGTCAATGCAGTGGGTGGTCAAGGAGGGCTGGCTGGCTGCCTCACTTGCATCTGGAGCGTGCGAAGTCCTCCCGTGAGATCTGTTTCCACTTCGGACGGCCCCTTCCATGTTTGCGAGGGGGGGTGCCTGCTTGCGACCTGCTGGTGGTTGAGGTGTGCTCACTGGCTGTGGACGCAGGGGAACTGGACACAGCTGCACGACCCTGCGCCCCGGCAGGTGGTGGCGGTGGTGGAGCTGCTGTCCCTGGCTGTGACCTCACCACCAGCTGGCCCATGAGGTCCACGAGTTGGCCCATACGGGCGTCCATGGACCTCAGCACCCCCAGCACCTCCCGCGTGTCTGAAGCAGACCTGGCCCATTGTCCTTGGGCCTCTTCATAGGCCCCAAGGACTCTGGCCATTTGAGGCAGGGCATGGCTCCCAGGGGAGACTTGCGTTTCCCTGACCCTGCTCCTCCTACCGGTACTGCTGCCACCGGCCTGCCCACTAGCCACATTGCTCACCACGGTCCTCGCTGTGGCTCCCAGGGTGGATCCAGTCGGCCGGGCCACCACCTGCGCTGGGGCTGGTGCCAGCGAAGACGTGGTGGTGGTGGCGGCGGTGGTGGTCGGTGCGGCGATGGTGGCGGTTGCGGCAGTGAGCCGCAATGACCGTGGGTGTGGCCGCAATGACCGTGGGTGTGGCCGCAATGTCCGTGGGTGTGGCCGCAACGACAGTGGCAGCAGGGGGCTGGGAATGTTCAGCAGCCCTGGATGATGGGTTGGTGGGTAGGAGGGGTCCTGGGGAGCGGCTGGGCCCTGCCACACCAGATGGGCCTGCTTGGTGGTCCGTGTCCGAAGAGGAGGACAGATCCTCCACATCCGTGTGTCCTCGTTGGGGGCTTGTAGGCTGGCTGTGCTGGCTGCTGTCTCCATCCCCAGCATCCAGCAGTTCGTCACCTGTGGAGAGAATGAGATTTGTTATTGTGTTGCACCTGGCGAAGTATGTATTTGTCGTCTGACATTAACAGTTCGTGCAATCTCGTACATGGGTTTCCCGGAGGCGTGTGTGTGGCTGTACCATTTGTAGTTGTGTGTGCTTGGCAATGGGACTGTGTGCTGTGCACATGTGGCATGGGACGGATTGGCCATGCCGATGGGTGTGTTGCTGTGCCCCTACTTATTGTGACTCTGGTGTATGCGGGCTCCTGGCCCATCCTGGGTCTGGTTTGTACTTTGCTTTTGGTGTTCAAATGGGACGCTTAGGAACGCATATGGCAACATGGGGGCCATGCCCCAGATTCGCATTTGGGATGGAATATGCTTTTGGGGTTCAAATGGAACGCTTAGGAACGCATATGGCAACATGGGGGCCATGCCCCAGATTCGCATTTGGGAGGGAATATGCTTTTGGGGTTCAAATGGAACGCTTAGGAACGCATATGGCAACATGGGGGCCATGCCCCAGATTCGCATTTGGGAGGGAATATGCTTTTGGGCTACATGCTGTGAGCCATGGGTGCCGAACGTGACATGTGTTGTGGCAGCATGACAGTGCATGGTCTGAGGTGTGTGCATGCCTGACATGGCCTGCATATTTGCTGTCTGTTGTGATTACTGGACATGGCATTGGACGCATCGTTATGAGTGAGTGATGGTTGTGTGCCAGCCAACGTATTGCAGTTGTCCCATCTCCTTGGTGTGCGTGCTGCCCTGTGCCATGTGCATCACTGCAGTGCTCGGGGGGGTGTGGCCCATGTTGTGTGTTGTTGCTCACAGTGTGGCGTGCGCTTCATTGACTTCTGGCACATGGTTGGTCATGGGCATGTATCTTAGCGTGACTGCTGTATGTGTGGCAGCTGTGCGGATGACATGCCTTTCATGAGACTGGGGCTGACGGATGGGATGGATGGTATGTTGTATGTGCATGGTGTGTCTGTGTGTTTGATGGGTTCAGTGGTGTTCGTGTGCATTTATGTTGTTCCGCTCTGTTGCGTCTAGTGTTGTTTGTCTTACATAGGCGTAGTTGTGGGGTGTGTGGTTGACAGGCAGTAGGGGCTACATGGACAGGACTTCAATGGTGTTTCGGTTGTGTGTGATGGGTTGCACAGTGGCTGCCGTGTGGTACTATATTCAGTGTGGCTTGTGCATGCAGACGTGGCTCCTTGGGTGTTGCTGTGTCTGTGATGGGTCATGTGAGGTGTGAGTCTGTGGTTCATGTCCGTGTGCACATTGTTCACTTGTTCGTGACGGTGGGCGGTGCTGCGTGTTCGTCTGCTACGTGACATGTCCCATGTGTTGGTCGTGTTACGGTCCTCATGCCTCCAGTAATCCAGCCCTGTCCAGTTTCCCACCTGCAGGTTGTTCGGGCGTGCACTGTACTGGATGCCACATGGTTCTAAGCGGGGGTGCTCCATGTTGCAGGTCTGTGGGGGTGGGGGGGTGTTGTGGGTCGTGGTGGTGGCTGGACACCCACTGACACCGATTGTTGTGGACCGTGATGTCTACCTTTCGGCTGTCGGTGTGCACTGCGGTGGCTGACACGTGGCTGTGGGGTGTGGGGGATGCTCCTCCTTGCTGTGCTGTGGGACTAGGGGCCTGGTGTGTGTTGTACTTGGGCTGTCCACCCTCCCACCCACTGCACTTTGTGTTCCTGCCACTTACCTGTTACTTGTCGGTTAGTGCAGCTATGGCGGACACATGGGTGTGGTGGGTGCTCGTTGTGGCGCTTCTGGCATACTTGGGGACCTGTTGGTGGTTACGTGGCTGGCTGAGTGTACACATGTCCCCACGTATCTTACAGTTGTTCGGTTTGGGCTGTGTGTGGTGGTGTCTGTTGCATGTGTGTGTGATGTGTTGTGTATTGTGTGCTGGACATGGGGGTGTTTGTCCCTGGGAGCTGTGGCATGGTGGTAGTGCATGTGAGTACATAGCGGTGTGCTGGTATACATTAGTTTGTACTTACCAGCCTCCACTCCCCCTGCTAATCCGGCGAGGATCTCCGGATGTATGATGACTCGCACCTTCTCCTCCCACGCTTTGAAGGTCTTGAAGAGCGCGGGATTCCCTCCGCCAGTGATGGCAGCCAGCTCTCTGTTCTTGCTCTCCTTCTTCTTGACCAGGCTCTTGACGTCATTCCACCGTTTGTTGATTTCAACTCTGTTCCTGGGCAGGGTCCCGACTGCATTGACCTGGTCTACGATCCGGTTCCACATTCTCTTTCTGGTGGCTAGTGGTGTGTGCTGGACCAGGTTCCCATAGATTTGTGGGTGCACCTTGATGATCTCGTCGACCATGACCGTCAGCTCAATGGGCGTGAACTTGGGCATTCTTTGTGGTGCCATGGTGTTTGTGGTGCTGGTGCGGTGTGTGTTGTGTAATGTGCAGGGGGTTTGTGGTGCCAGTGTTTGGTGGTGGTGGTGGTGGTGGTGGTTGTGATGTGTGCGTTTCTGTGGTGTGCTGCTGTCCTTGCTGTGTTACTGTGTCCTCTCCTCTCCTCTCTAGTTTGCAATGTTGCAAGGGGTTGTGGTCTGTGGGAGTGCTGCTTTTGTACTTACCTATGTGGGTGTGTCCTCATGGTCTGTTGTTTTCAGGTGTGTTGTGTCTGGGGTTCTGGCCTTTGTAGTTTTTGTTAGTCCAGGGGGGGTGTTTTCGGGATGTGTGCTGTGCTTGTGTATTTGTGCGTGCCTTGCTGTGTGGACTTGTTCGCCATGTTGTGTGCGATTGGTTTTGTCAGCGGATGGTTTCTGTGCAGGGACGTGGGCGCCATGGCTTCTGCCGTGTCGATTCTCAACGGCGTTGTTTGCGCTGGCGGGCGGTATATTTGTAGTTTTCCCGCGCTCATGGCGGTGCGATCGTAATCTCACGTGCGGTGTGTCGGCCGTGAGGGCGGGCGGTTTTGTGTTGTCGTGCGTGTTTCCGTCCGTGGCGGGCGGTTTGACTCCGACTCGGACGATGGCGGGCGGTATCTTGTGTGATTTTTCCGCCGATGGCGGTTTTCGGTTTGTGTAATCGTAATGGCGTGGTCGGTGTTCAGACGGTGTGTGCGGGCGGATTTTTGCCGCTTCTATGCCTGGCGGATTTTTTTACGCCGGGTATCGTAATGGGCCCCATAGTTGTTTAAAATATAGATTTTTTAATTAGTGTTATGTATTTTAGTTTATATTTTAAATGTGTTTTTTGTATAAATATTGTTTGTTTTTTAATATATGTGTTACATTTTTAGTAGTTATCAATTTTATTTTTATTTTATTTTGCGTTTTTTAATACCGTAGCGGGTTGTGGGTTTATAGTGGAATAGGGCGGGAAGTAATTTAATTATAATAAATTAATGATTTGTTTTTTATTTATTAATATTTATTTATTTGAGATTTTATGGTGTTAATTGTGGGAAGTAATTTATTTGTAATTAATTATTAATTGGTTGCTAATTAAAATTGGGTTGTGGGGTTTATAGGGGTAAAGAGTAGGAAGTAATTTTTGATTAATTAATAATTAGTTGTTAATTTATATTAATTAATTGATTGAAATTTAATTATGGAAATTGTGCAATTAATTTTAGGTGCAGGTTGTGGGGTTTATAGGAGTAAAGGGTGGGAAGTAATTTATGTTTAATTTATTATTAATTAGTTGTTAATTAATATTAATTAATTAATTGATATTTAGTTAGGGTATTTGTTTATATTTTTTTGTGTGCAGGTTTTACTGTTCTAGAAGTACAGTGTGGGGAGTAAATTAATTTTACTTACTTTATAATTAGTTGTTAAATACTATTAGTTTTTTCATTGAAAATATGTTTTAATTGTGTAATACATTTTTTACAGTTTAGTTTTAGCTGTGGGTTGTGGGGATTATAGGGTCAAAGTGTGGGAAGTCAATTAATTTTTATGAGTTTTAATTTGTTTTTTAATTAATAATATGTATTTTATTAATGATAACTTATGTTATTTAAGGAAGTAATTTTTTTTTTAATTTAGATGTGGGTTGTGAATTGTGTGGTGTTATGGGGTAGGAAATCAAAAAAGTAAATGTATGTAATAATTAGTGTTTTTGTTTCTAAATAATTTCTAATTAAAAATATTTATTTGTTTGAAAATTATTTTTATTTGATTTAATATAATATTTCTAGGTATTTGTCATATGTAGTTAACATTATAATATGCTTTGTAAATATATGTTAATTTTTAACATATTTATATATTTTTTAATTTCTTTTAAAAATATTTTTGTTGTTGTTAATATTTTGTTTGTTTTTAATTTTGAACTGACTGGAGTGAGAATATTAATTGTTACTCCTCCGCAATCCAACACTTTCCTTACAGTTGCACTCATTGGAGTGGGAATAGTAATTTTTACCCCTCCGCTATCCAACACTTCTTCCTACTGCTGCACTCACTGGAGTGGGAATAGTAATTTTTACCCCTCTGCTATCTAACACTTTCTAAACTGGTGCACTCACTTGGAGTGGGAATAGTAATTTTTACCCCTCCGCTATCCAACACTTTTCCTACTGTTACACTGACTGGAGTGGGAAATTTAAGTTTGAAGATTTTTAAATAGTTTAATGTTTTAATTTATAATATAATTTTTTTTCTTAGATTTTATGTTATTGATAGATATATATATATATTATCTACTGGCGGTCGCCAGTAGATAGTTATAGTTACAACCTATTATCCATAGGAAATCCGCGACATTCTATTTGAAATAACTCTCTTGCCGGTTGACGTATCTTCGCGAAATTTTCAAACTTCGTGGGGCGCTCCGGTCCGCTCCTACCCTGAAAGTCTCGGGGTGATACGTCAAGCGGGGCTGAGAAAAAGGGGGTCCCAAAGCGCGTTTTCCCCATGCATTTTCCCATAGGAAACTTTAGACACGGCTACAGCCCGAACTGCTGAACGGAATTACACCAAATTTGGCAAAGAGGTAGTTCTTGGTTCAGAAAGAACCCTTTTTGTTAAATGGTGTAAATCCGTTCAGTAGTTGCTGAGAAAATCAAAAAGTAAAAGTACATATATATCTATGGGCACGGAGGATTCGCGCACCCTGAGCGCACCCTGCGCGCACCGTCCCGATCACGAGCTGCATGTTAATTGGCTGTCAGCTGGCTGTCAACATTCCGATTCAGGAAATGTTGGCAGCCATTTTATCCCTCGGTAGAACCGAGGGACAGAAACTAAGTGCGCAAAGCGCACAAAGGGGAGGGTAGAAACACCCTGACCCCCTAGGTTTGCTCAGGGGTCCCACAAGGACCCCTGGGCAAAAAAAAAATTTTTTTTTTTTAAATCGGCAGGATGCGCTCAGGGTGCGCGAATCTCCCGTGCTTTGATGTTAATTGGCCCCCGGGTGGCCCAAGTCCCGGGGGCATGGTGGGGGGATAATTTAATGTGTGGGGAGCCTCAAAGGGCCCCCCAAGCCCCGGGGACCGCCACCCCCGGGGCTTTTTAAAAAATGGTGCAGTAGGGCTCTGAGCCCTCCCGCAGCCCGGGGACCACCACCTCCCGGGGCTTTTTAAAAAAATTATTAAACCTGTGTGGGGGCTCCAGCCCCCACACGCCCGAGACCACCACCTCCCGGGGCACTAAACATTTTAATATGGGGGTCCGTTACGGACCCCAGAGCCCGGGGACCACCACCTCCCCGGGGCTGTGTACTGAATGGGAGGGGGCCGCGCGGCCCCCTCCTGGAGCCCTTGATGGCCCTGGGGACCACCACCCCCCAGGGCCGGCTCCTGCAGTGTCCCGGGTGCCTACCCCGGGACACTGCTGTTTGCAATGACAGGACGGGAGCCTCGCGGCTCCCGTCCTGTCATTGCAAACTGCTGGATATTGGAAGAGAGAGCAGGAAACCTGCTCTCTCTTCCAATATCCAAAGCCGATTGCTTTACACATGGGGAGCAGCATGTTAGCTGCTCCCCATGTGTAAAAGCAATGCCGGCACCCTAGGGACGCGGGGAGCCGGCGGGACTGTGGGGGATTGGGGACCCCCACAGTCCCCAACGAGAGGCCAGGCCCCGGGGGATGGGGTCCCGGGGCAAGTAGTGGCCCGGGAGGGGGGCCACGCGGCCCCACTCCCAAAAAAAAAAAAAAAAAACGGAATGGCCGGCCCTGGGGGATGGGGTCCCCGGGGCCTTAAGTAGCCAGAGGAGGGGGCCACGCAGCCCCCTCCAAAGAATATAAATAAAAACGAGGCCATGCCCCGGGGATGGGGTCCCGGGGCCAATACAGGCCCAGGGAAGGGGGCCACGCGGCCCCCTTCCCGTTTTTTAAAATTACAAATTAAAAAAAGGGGTAAGGCCCTGGGGATGGGGTCCCCAGGGCATAAAAACAGGAAAAAGGAAGGGGGGCCACACAGCCCCCCTTCAGAGGACAAACATTTTTTTTTTTTTTAAAACGATCGGCCCGCAGGCCCCGCCCCTTCCTTCACCACTCTGCAAACGCGCCCCCTGGCGCGTTTGCAGAGAGAACGAATTCCCCTTGAATACTGGGGGTCCCTGGGGCCAACTAGCCCACCAGGAACCTCCAGTATGCGCCAGGGGGCTGCGTTGCAGAGAGGTGTAGAGAGGCCACACCCATTTTTACACCTCTCTGCAACGCAGCTCTGTGGCGCTTTTGGAGGTATATGGTGGGCTAGTTGGACTCCGGGGACCCTCAGGATTCAAGGGGACTTAATCCCCCAACTTAAAACGCGCCACGGGCGCGTTTGCACAGTGGTGAAGGGAGGGGCGGGGCTTCAGGTGACATGTGTGCAAACAGGCCCCGTGGCGCGTTTTAAGATGGGGAATTAAATCCCCTTCAATCCTGAGGGTCCCTGAGGCCAACTAGCCCAACAGGTACATCCAGAAAGCGCCACAGAGCTGCGTTGCAGAGAGGTGTAAAAGGGTGTGGCCTCTCTACACGTCTCTGCAACGCAGCCCCTGGCGCATATTGGAGGTTCCTGGTGGTCTAGTTGGCCCCTAGGGACCCTCAGGATTCAAGGGAACTTAATCCCCCAACTTAAAACGCGCCACGGGCGCGTTTGCAAAGATGTCACCCCAGGCCCCGCCCCCTCCCTTCACCATTGTGCAAATATTCCTCTAAAATCAGCCGAAATAGGAATTCCGATTTACTCACCTGTTATAAGGAGAGACCTCAGTGCTGTATCTTTCAGCCCAGTACTGGTCCTGAAAAGTAATTTTAACCGTACTTACCGGTAACTTGAATTTCCTTCATAGGCTAACATTGACTGGTTTCACTTGGAAATTCTTCTAAGTGTGGAGTTTTGGAACTTTAAAATATTCCTCTAAAATCAGCCGAAATACGAATTCCGATTTACTCACCTGTTATCAGGAGAGACCTCAGTGCTGCATCTTTCAGCCCAGTACTGATCCTCAAAAGTAATTTTAACCGTACTTACCGGTAATTTGAATTTCCTTCATAGGCTAACATTGACTGGTTTCACTTGGAAATTCTTCTAAGTGTGGAGTTTTGGAACTTTAAAATATTCCTCTAAAATCAGCCGAAATACGAATTCCGATTTACTCACCTGTTATCAGGAGAGACCTCAGTGCTGCATCTTTCAGCCCAGTACTGATCCTGAAAAGTAATTTTAACCGTACTTACCGGTAACTTGAATTTCCTTCATAGGCTAACATTGACTGGTTTCACTTGGAAATTCTTCTAAGTGTGGAGTTTTGGAACTTTAAAATATTCCTCTAAAATCAGTCGAAATACGAATTCCGATTTACTCACCTGTTATCAGGAGAGACCTCAGTGCTGCATCTTTCAGCCCAGTACTGATCCTGAAAAGTAATTTTAACCGTACTTACCGGTAACTTGAATTTCCTTCATAGGCTAACATTGACTGGTTTCACTTGGAAATTCTTCTAAGTGTTGATTTTTGAAACATACAAATATTCCTCTAAAATCAGCCGAAATCCGAATTCTGATTTACTCACCTGTTATCAGGAGAGACCTCAGTGCTGCATCTTTCAGCCCAGTACTGGTCCTGAAAAGTAATTTTAACCGTACTTACCAGTAACTTGAATTTCCTTCCATAGGCTAACATTGACTGGTTTCACTTGGAAATTCTTCTAAGTGTGGAGTTTTGGAACTTTAAAATATTCCTCTAAAATCAGCCGAAATACGAATTCCGATTTACTCACCTGTTATCAGGAGAGACCTCAGTGCTGCATGTTTCAGCCCAGTACTGATCCTCAAAAGTAATTTTAACCGTACTTACCGGTAACTTGAATTTCCTTCATAGGCTAACATTGACTGGTTTTCAGCAAAAAGTTTCAAAGTGTTGATTTTCACAAACTACAAATATTCCTTAAAAATCGCCTGTATGACTTAAACGCATTCTTTCAACTGTTTACAGGAGATGCACCAGTGCTGGATCCAGGATCCAACACTGAGTAAGAAAAAGTAACGATAACAGTTTTTACCTGCTAAGTGAATTTCCTTCCATAGGATAACATTGGTGATTCTATGAGAAAAGTTTCAAAGTGTCAACTTTTAAAATACAATAATATTCCTTAAAAATCACGACTGTAACCAAAACGCTTTTACTCAACTGTTTACAGGAGATGTACCAGGACTGAATCTAGGATCCAGTCCTGTGGTTACAAAAGTAATCCATAAAGTAACTAATTGCATTTAACTAGAAATTCACATTGAGCTGAATGTTGCATTGTGTTTGAAAATGTGTTGCCCATTGCAACAACTGTAACTACTGTACTTAAAAGTCTATTGCCTATCTGCAAAGTATTTAAACTAAAGTAATTCATTCTGAGAAAGTATTTTTTGTAATGTAATGTATAATGTAATTACAATGTAATTTGACAAATAAAATATGTAAAAAAAATTGTTTCTAAAAATGTAGTAAATCAGTATGAAAAAAATTAATATAACAATTAATACATTTAAAAATTGTCATTTACAAAACCTTTGAAATTCACTGAAAAAACCGTAGGTTTTAGGCACGTTATAGTTAGAAATTAGCATTTAAAAAACCTTTGAAATTCACTGAAAAAACCATAGGTTTCAGACACGTTATAGTTACAAATTAGCATTTAAAAAACCTTTGAAATTCACTGAAAAAACCATAGGTTTCAGACACGTTATAGTTACAAATTAGCATTTAAAAAACCTTTGAAATTCACTGAAAAAACCATAGGTTTTAGGGACAGTTATAGTTACTTGGACATTGCACTCGTACAAAACCCGTGAAATTCCCCGTTATAGTTAGTTCAGCTAACTATAACTCAAGCCCCGCAATGCACTGCTGATGACGTCACATATTACATCACTCATGACATGGTCAGTGACATCACTGATGACATCACTGATGACATCTCAAATGACATCACTGATGACATCATCCACGTGATAATCTGATGCACCTCCTCACACCCTAATATAACCTTTGATACACCCACTCTAAATTACAGACTGCCATTCGCAAAACCATAGACACTCCAACACCAATAACTACATACCCACTCACTGATTCTTAGGTCTACACACACACATCCACTCACTCACCCGTACAGTCACTCATACTTACGGTCACTCAGTACAGGACTATCATATGCACTCTTACTCCTATATAGACACTCAAACAACGCCACTCATCCATAGAGATACTCACACACCTAGTCAGTCATGCAAATAATTAAACACACTGCCATTTACTCACCTATACAGTTATACACACACCAGCTCACTTACTCATACAAATAGTAGCACATTGTTACGCTCTTATACAATCACTGATACAAGCACACAATCATCCATACAGCCACTATCACAATCACTCACTCTTGCTTATAGCTATTTATATACTCCAACACACATATATACTGCCTTTCATATATGTAGTTACTCACACATGTACCACTGGGACATACATTCACTCACTAACACACTCTTACACACACTTACCCACCCATACAGTCTATCACAGATGCACTCTTGAAACCATCCACCCAGTGAATCACCCACTCACACATCTATGCACAGAGTTGCACATACCCCTCCCACACAAACACTCAGGCACCCATACAGATACTCAGACAAGCATTCAATAACTCATATAGAAAATCATTTAGCTATTCACAAACACATGCAGCCACTTACACAGCAACAGACAGACGGATACAGACATACACCCAGTTTAGTCACTAACCCATGCATTCAGTAAGATACGTTAAATCACTCACTTATAGAGTCAGTCACGCACCTACTAAATCATCCATACAGACACTTACACACCCACTCATTCTTCAATACGTCTTTTCCTATATATTTTAAAAATATTTAAACTTTACAGAAACACACAGTCACTGGATGATGTCATCAGTGATGTCATTTGAGATGTCATCAGTGATGTCATCAGTGATGTCACTGACCATGTCATGAGTGATGTAATATGTGACGTCATCAGCAGTGCATTGCGGGCGCGAGTTATAGTTAGCTGAACTAACTATAACGGGGGAATTTCACGGGTTTTGTACGAGTGCAATGTCCAAGTAACTATAACTGTCCCTAAAACCTATGGTTTTTTCAGTGAATATATATATATGTATATATATATATATATATATAGAAGCAGCAACTCCTATTTTCCAGCGGAGATTAAACCGGCAGTCCAAGTGTTTTTCACTCGATTTTATTTATTTTTTGGTGATGGCATCTACGCGTTTCGGCTGCTGCTCACAGCCCTGGTCACGATACTGGACCTCATTTTTTTATCTCATTTAAATACACACAAATTCAAACATAGACAGAGGACTGTTACTGTTGTAAAACGAGGCAGATCACTTGGTTAATACAGGCGCCATTTTAGAACATTTCATATTGCACATGATACCCCTTAATTCTTTCAATGCTGATGCATAATATCCTCATTAAAATACATTTGACCTGGACAGTTCCATATCAATACATAAATTCTAAAAATGAGCGATACATTTTAAAAGGAAAGTTAGTTCCTATTTTTTAAAGTGCATCTGTGCTTACTGTTCTTTAGCTGCCAATTTGCACCTAGAATTTCTAAGTGTATTTTACAGTATTCGCCTCCCTTACATAAAGTGCCAGTGCTAACTTTATTTTTCTGTTTTTCAGTTTCATACTCTTTTTGCTTTTTACAAGAAAAGAGAAGATTTTTATATATTTTTCCTTCATTTCTAATTTCTTAAAGTGCTAGTGCTCATTCAAGTTTCTAATATAAAGTGCTCTTAACAATAAAGTGCTGGTGCCTACTGTCCTCCTCCAAAATTCAAAACAATTTTTAATCTAATTGGCTCTCTTGAGTGTGCAAACTCTACAGCAGTAGTCAATATAGGCATGTGAACAAATCCTTGTCCATATTTAATCCATTAGGCTCTTTACTGTCTAGTTCAAGGATATAGTAAGTTTCCAACTTTCGTAATTCCTTTTCCCTATTTCCACCCCTCCTTCTTCTAGGTACCTCTGCTATGCAACTGTACCGCATCAATAACGGATCACTTTGGTGTTCTTTCTCAAAGTGTCTGGCAACAGGGTAACTTCGATCTTTGTTAATTATCACTCTTCTATGCTGCAAGATCCTTTTATGAGCTGGTAATGTTGTACTTCCCACATATGTCTTCTCACGGGGGCATTTTAAAATGTATACCACAAAACTTGATTTACAGGTTAGGAAACCTCTTATTTTCACAGTTTTGTAAAAACAGTTTTAAAAGTTGAGAGGTTCTCCCCATGATGACAGGCTTTACATTTTAAACACTTTCTAAAGCCTTCTCTTTGTTGTAAGCAGGTTTGATTTCCAGTATTCTCTTGATATTCACTTCATACATTATGATCTTTCAAAGGTTTCACTTTCCTATATGTTATTTCAGGATATTTCTTTGTGTGTGGTCCTATTGTGGGGTCGCCTCTAATAAGGTGCCGATGCTTCTTTAAAATAAGCCTTACTTCTTTATGTTTAGTGTTCTAAGTTGTTATGAACCTGTGTGTATTATCTCCTTTTTTATGTCTTTTCTTTTCTGCTGTTTTGGAGGGTTCAAATAACACTTTTTCTTAACTCAGTGTTTTTGCTTTCTTCAAGGCCATTTGTAAGATTCTAGGTGGATAGCCCCTCTGCATGAATCGACTGTCATCTCCTTTTCCACAATGTTATAATCATCTAGAGTACTACATGTCCTTCTTGGCCTGTAGAATTCTCCAAAAGGGATACTTCTAATGAGTGGTGTTGGATGGGAGCTACCCACATGCAATATTGTGTTACCTGCAGCTGGTTTTCTGAAAATCGTGGTCTTCAATTTGTCTCCTCTCACTAGTACTCTTACATCTAGAAAATCTATAGATGTTTTACTATAGTGTCCCACAAAATTATATATATATTTGCAAATTTATATATAATTTTAAAATTATAAAATAAATTAAAATTAATAGTTTAGTAATTGTTTTAAAGTTAATCTATATTAATTATTATGCATGTGTTTAACTTTTTTTTATTAAGTTTATTTGTTATATTTTTTTTAATTTATATTAAAGCTACTTTATTTTTTTTAATAAATTTTTTTATTTAACATATTTAATATTTATTTTATTTTTTATATATCTATAAAAATCGATATTTTATACAACTAAATTTTTTACATTGATATTTTTTTTCAATATTTTTGTACTTACCTGTTTAAGAATAGGGAGTCGATATTTTTGTATTCTATATTTTTTCATCGATATTTTTTACTTCTATATTTTTTACATTGATATTCTGTCAGTGAACCATCTCCAAGGGCTTGAAGCAGAGCTTGCCTCCTGTTCTGAAGTCTCAGGGACCACAAAGACTTCACCGACCTCTGGGTACCGCCTCTGGAACCGTGGTTTCAGTTGCCACAGAGGGGGAAAGCAGCCGACTTTTCACTGACTCCGTTGCTGGCACTGTGTGCTGAAGGCACCACAGAGGGCACTGCCGCATCTTGCACCGCAACCATGAGTCTCACTGTAGACAATGACCAATGATGCCGTGACTGAGCCGCTGCTTGCACCGTGACCTGTGGGCACTGCACTCCGCACTGCCTCACTTCACTTCGCCACCCTGGTCTCACCGACTCGGTCGCTGCCTACTGACTTTGACACCCGTGACCCCACCGTGGCTGGGGGCACCGCTCGTAAGTCTCATGACGCACCACCTCATCCAAAACTGCAGTCTGGGCCTACCGCCGCCAGCTCCCCGCAACCGGCACTGTCGCCTGCACCGTGATCTGTCAGCATCGAGCACCGCCTTGACTCCGCACCGCAGCCCTGGTGTCACCGACACCGCTGGATGACTGTCACTGAGCCGCTGCCAGCACCGCAACTTGAGGGCACCGTATACTGCACAGCTACGCTTCACATTGCAACCACAACGGTTGCCACGACCGGCTCGCACCAACGTGTCACCCACAACAAAAAGGTACTGTTTATGAGTCTGCCGACACACAGTCCGATCCAGTCAAACGGAACTGTTGGATTCTGCTGTTTTTAGTATGGCGGTAGCACCGGACGGAGCTACCGACTCCAAGGAACTGCATTTTCATGGTTATTCTTGCAAAGTGCATATCTTTAAGTACTGTATGTTGGATTTTTATCATTCTGGTCTTGTTTTAAATATATAAAGTATTGGATATTTTTCTAAACTGGTGTGGTTTCCGTTTGTAGTGCTTTCACTGGGTTACTGTTGGTTATGTGCAAATGCTTTACACACTGCCTCTGAGATAAGCCTGACTGCTCGTGCCAAGCTAGCAGGGGGGTGAGCAGGAGTTATTTTAGGAGTGGAACTCTCTTACCCTGACTGGGAAGAAGGGTCCTTACTTTGACAAAGGTGCAAACCATTGCCAACTAGAGACGCCGATTTCTAACAGTCCTGTTTTCTTTTAACACATTACGTGTCTTCTCCACATTTTATTTATTTATTTAGTGTTTTATAGAGTGCAAACGTGACCCATTAGGGTATCAGAGCGCTTTACAGGGATAACAAGTTGTATACAAAGTTCGGAATAGGCGATATAATAAGCAATTACATAGGTAGGGATAGACAAACGTGCATACACTTGGCGGAATAACAGGTCATTTACAATATTCGAAACAGGCGATCATGAGAAGACTTTGCAGAGATACCCAGCTATTTACAGAAGTAGGAATGGGCGAAAAGGGTACCCTAGCGGGAGATAGGACAAGTGACAGTGAAAAACCAAAGATGCACAATGATGAGCAAACGACCATGATACCAGAACGCAGGGTTAAGGCACAGATATCAAGACTGGTTTACACAGGTGGAGTTCAAGTAAAGAGCAAAAATATATCGCTAGGCCTCTGATCTGTGTGTGCACTGAGAGAGTTTATGGGAGGAATTTGCTCATTAGTTTTAGCTTCCTTTTTGAATCTTGACAAAGAGGGTATTCTACTGTTGTTAGGCAGCAACGAGTTCCAGATTCTAGGTGCGGCCCCAGAGAAAGCTCAGTTGTATGTTTTTTTCTTTCGGAAAAGGGGTGGTTTTAGCACAAAGTCTCTGGCAGACCGGGAGTTCCTGACTCCTCCAGATACCACGATTTTCTGGGCAAGATATGTAGGAGAATTCGAGTATAATGCTTGGTGTGTGATACAGGCCAATTTGAGTTGGATTCTGACTTTAAAAGGAAGCCAGTTCAGCGCCTTCAGGTGCGGTGAGATGTGGTCGAATTTATTTGAGCCTGTTAAGAGTCTAGCGGCTGTGTTGAGACAAGCTTTCAGGGGGGGCAGTTAGAGAACTTGGGTAGGCCAGAGAAGGTTGGGCATTCGTATTCGATCCTAGAGATAACTAATGCCTGTACTGCCATTTTTAGGGCCCATGTATCCTGGAATGGTTTTAGTTTTCTCAAGTAGCTCAGGTGAAACCTGGCATTTTTGGCCAAAGAGTTAATGTGGGCTCGCATATTCAGGTTGCTGTCCAGTGTGATTCCAAGTGATTTGGCTGAGTCCACTATGGTTGGTGTGCAGTTTAGCACGGTGATTCGTCTTGGTCCATTCCAGTATGTCAGTGGTACTTTTAGGAGGGGAAATTAGAAGGAACTCAGTTTTTAGCACATTTAGTTTGAGCTGGTTGCTGGCGAGCCATTGTAGAGTCAGCTTTAGGGCTTCATTCATTAATTTGATCTCCTCTAGGGATGAGATTTTGATGTAGGTCAGAGCGTCATCGGCAACATGTGGAAAGAGATGTTGGCGATACGCAGTATTTCATCTAACGGTTCAAGGTAGAGGTTGAAGAGAGTTGGGGAGAGAGTTGAACCTTGTGGGACTCCGATCGTTATGGGAGAAGGAGAGGATAGATTACAGTTGACTAAGAATCTATGGGAGCTGTTCCGAAGGAAGGTTCTAAACCATTCGAGAACAGTTCCCCTACTCCTATCCTATTTTCAAGCCATTATAGTAGTTTCTCGTGGTTGACTGTGTTGAATGCCAATGATAGGTCCAACAGAATTAAGAGACACATTTTGCCTTGATCAAGAGCTTGAAGGGCGTCATCTACTATATGGAGAATAGTAGTTTCAGTGCTGTGATCTGGCCTGAAACCAGATTGGCATTCGTCGTTGAATATTGGATATTGGTCTGAAACTATCCGGTTCAGCTGTATTCAATGTGGGTTATTTTAAGATGGGGATGACTTGACCAGCTTTTAGAGAGTCAGGTATGGACCCTTGCGTTAGGGAAGCGTTGATTATTGTAGTCCAGATGGGTACGATAAATTGGTTGGTTGCGGCCAAGCAATTGGAGGGGAGCGGGTCATTGAAGTGGTTGTTCGGTTTTATGGAGGATAGAATTTTCAAGATGGAGCGGTCGTCATATAGCTTGAAAGTGGGCCAGTGCGCTTGGTTTTTGGGTACTGCCTGATGGGAATGTGTAGAGAGATGGGTCTCCGAAAGAGGAGAACGGACGCTAGTGGCAGAATTCAGCTCGTTTCCCAAAGAGTTAATTTTGGCTGTAAAGAAGGAGGAGAACTCATCACAGGTTATGAGGGATTTTGTTGCTTCTTTAGAGGTTTTTGCCAGTTTGTTTGATTGCTGTTTTAGCATTTCAAAGAGCTTACGAGGTCTGTTCTTAGCGTGCTCCAGTTCCGATCTGAAGAATTATTTTTTTGATTTGAGGATGATCTTGTATGCATTTCTGGTCTTTCGGTGAAATTTTAGTTGGGAGTTGGAGGGGTGTTGTCTCCGATTTCTTTCTGTTAGTCGAAGAAGTCTCCTTTCATTATTAAGGGACCCGATAAACCAGGGATTTTTGCCTTTAACCTGAGATCTTTTTAGTTTTAACTGGGTTAGAGAGTCAATTATGTCAGACATTGTTGACTTGTAGTGCTCAGTAAGTATGGTAACATTTGATAACTTTGGGGGAGGGGTAAAATCCTCGCAGCGCGCTGTCAGCTTCTCAAAGTCTAGGCTTTTTGTGTCCTAAGTCAGAATTTTGGTTTCACTAGTTGTGCTGATCTTTTCTTATGTACGCCCGGTTTTAGGAAGGTAATAGCGTGGTGGTCCGACCAGTTGCAGGGTGCAATTGAGTTTAGCCTGACCGCCATTGCCTTGGAGATGATCCAATCCAGCGTGGAGCCTTTCGTGTGAGTTGGTAGAGTGCAGGCTTGAGTAAGTGTTGGTCAGCTAGGAAGTCTTTGAGGGCGTTGACCTGAGGGTCATTAAGGTCGTTCCAGTGAAGATTAAATTCTCCAAGGAATATATGATTGGAATGGGGGGAGACTTTTGCTGTAATGATTTACATGAGGTGGTCGATGAATGTGTCATTCTTACCCGGGGGTGGTAGAAGGTGTGCAGTTTGCACAATTAGTTAGAGTTGTTACATATGGAGAGTGCGAGATATTCGCAGGAGTCAAGAGGATCAGAGTGAAGTTCGGTAACGGAGAGGTCAGAGTGGTAGATGCAAGCAATATCTCCCCCTTTTTTTATTTGCCTGTCAAGCCTTACGATGTTGTAGTTTGGAGGGACCAATAAATCCAGGTAAGGCGATGATGCTTCGTTGAGCCATGATTCGGTTAAGATTGCTACCGCGGTTTCAAGGCTCAGGATGAGGGCGGCGATGTGGGAGGCATGCTTCACTGCTGATTGGCAATTACGTAGGAGGCCAGAGAGTGGTGGGTCTGAGTTCCCCGGGGTGGTGTTGTGAGTTGGGGTGGATAAGGGTACTTGCGTTAAGTTGTTGCTGTCTACTCCTCTGTTTCTGTGTGTTGACATTCTATTAGTGTTGATTGAAACAGTATGAATTTTGTTTTCATCTTTCTTGTCTGGAGGACTGGAAGCGGAAGGAGTTACCTCATAAGATAAGAGGAGAGCTAGAGTTTCATCCTCCTATAGGTAGTTGAGTTGTTTGCGAGGGCGATAGTGTCTATTGGCCAGCAACATGGGTTGAAGGAAAGGCTTGGTTTGTGGGTAGAGAACTGTTTTTTGAGTGAGCTTGATTTTCCAGAGAGAGTGTTCAGTAAGGTGTAGGATGCTCATAATTTCGAGAATAGCGTTATGGATGCTCTGAGCTATGTTGGATGTTCTAAGGTTCAGAGCTTCAAGGTCCGTTAGTGAAGATTGTACTAGCGGCAAGCGGAACTGTGGATCAGGACTTGATCTGCTAGTATACTCAGGGAACCTGGTAGAGGAGTTCAACCTCCCTGTGGCTGGAGTTCTGAGTGGAGAGGTGTGCAAAGGGCTAGTCTTGCTCAGCAGGGTGGCCAAAGGGCCTTTTGGCGGGGTAAACAGTGAGCGCTGACTTGTGTGCTTGTCGCAATGGAAGTGGGATAGAGGTGAGGATTGGATGATGGGGATGCAGGCGTTGCCTTATTGAGAAGTAGAGGATGTTGGGGGGTGTGGTGGGTGGTACTCTATTAGATTTAGAGGAGATGCTCCCCTGAGTACCGTGCTGTGGGGACATCACATTAAGGAGATTAGTGCCAGTCCAATCTTTAGGAGAGAGTGTTAAGGGCCTTAGGGGAGTAGCTTCAGCTTTGGTGGACATAAGCGGGAAGCCCTTACCCTGCGATGCAGACTTTGTGCTGTATTGACCAGTGCTCCGATGTGGGTTAGATTGAGAAAGCGGGCGCTGGGGGTGCATTGAGGGATTGGAGCCATGCACCTGCTCTTTGAGGATTGTGAAGAGGTCATCAAATATTTTGAGATCCTTATTTGGAGCTTGGATCAAAACGGTGCCATTTTTATAGATTGTATTGTTAAGGTCAGCTCTTAGGTTTTGGGAGGGAGCGATCGTGAATTTGGCGCTGTACAGAATATTTCTGGTTTCAAGAACATTAAGTAGGTTTATTATGGCTGCCCGCCATAGTGTTGTTTTTCTAGTGTAGAATATAAGGTCATTAACAATGATGCCCTTTTCCAAGTTAAAGTACAGGTCGAAGATCAGAGTCTCAGGATGTCTTCTCAGAAGATTGTGCTTGAAGGATTTTGGATAGGTTGGGTGGGTATATGATGATGTAGGAGTTGCCTCCTGCTGCATTCAGGCATGATCCTGCCATACTGATGAGAAAGAGGAAAGCAGGTAAAGCAAGGTGAATGATTCTTGGCTGATTGAAAGAGTGATTCTAACTGCTTTCTCTTTGATTTTCCTAGATAGAGGAGATAGAGTGAGAGAATGCAGGTTAGCAGGACTAAGTGGTGTTGTCCGCTTACCTAGTGGCTTCCCTAGAGTTCTGGTCGGGCTATCCAAAGGCAGAGATGATCTGGGGGTGGATTAATCCGGATAAATAGAGGAGTAGTGTGGCTATGAGTCTAATTAAATCCCTATCCTATGTTGTAGGGAGTAATACGACTTCCCTCCGATATGTAGGGTAATCGCATGGGAACGGCAAATGATGGGAGGATCCAAGGAGAAAGGACCACAAATCAGTTACAAGATCCCACTTTCCTGAGCCTGAGGACGTTTAAAGATGGCCACTATGTTGCAAGGGGTGTCAGGAATAAAAAGTCCTATTTTTGTTTCTGAGGACAGGTAGCTTGGGCCTATATCCATTCTTGTTGCTGGCAGTCCATGAGGAGGGGCAAGGTGAAAGGACCGCAAATCAGTTACAAGAGCCCTCTTTCTTGAGCCTGAGTACATTTAAAGATGGCCGCTATGTTGCAAGGGGTGTCAGGAATAAAAAGTCCTATTTTTGTTTCTGAGGACATGTAGCTTGGGCCTATATCCATTTTAGTTGCTGGCAGTCCATGAGGAGGGACAGGGTGGTCAATCAGGAACGGCCATTTTGGATACATGAGAACAAACAATAGAGATGGAGCAGCAGGGAGGCCATTTTGAGATAATGGGAAAACAAATAGAGAATATGGAGCCACAGACTCACTCAAAAACAAGGCCCAGTCAAGGACCATGACTCAGTACTCAGGAAGGCTGCGGGGCGCCAGCCTGTCACACGCTTCTCCCTTGCACATTCCAGTAATGGGCTAAAATAATAAGAACATGCTGCTAATGGTGCAGACCCGACGAGTGTGCGCTTGGCTGCTCCCCAGAGGGGGGTCTGCACGCAGAAGCATGGTTCAGGGTCCACGAGCCTCCATAAAGACAATCAGGTTGAGAACGAGGCTCCCGATCGGGAGCGAAACAAGCAGCAGGCCTCAGACGGGAGCACAGCCCACCCCCGGGCTGGATTCGCTAGGGAATGCAGGCAAAAGAAGGTGGCCTCCAATACACGGGTCCGTGAGCCACGGCGGCGGCCTCAGAGAGAGGGGTCAATGAGCTGCTGTGGAGAGGAAAGGCTCCGAGCCAGGAGCAAACAGGCAACGGCAAGTAGTGTGTGGCGGCCTCTAATGAGGAGTCCGCGAGCCACCAAGGAAGAAGCCTGAGTTGAGGCTCCAGAGTCTGGAACAAGCAGGCAGCGGCCCCGGCGGGGAGCTCAACCCACCCCGGGCTAGACCCGGCAGAGATCGTGAGCAGCGAGCGGCGACCTCTGACGGAGGTCGCTAGAGGAGGCCCCTCGGCTGCATTGGGCGAAGATCATAGCAGCAGGCGGCGTGACAGCAGGTGGTGGGGAGCAGGTCTTGTTCAGGGCTGTGCCATGCAAGGGTTGAGAGCAACCCCTATGCTGAGCTGCAGGTGGTCGACCAGGCTGGGGTGAAAGCAGGCACTCACCGGATCCCAGGCATCCGAGCTCCAACGCTGCAGGCCCAAACACCACAGAGGAGACCCGTAGGACTGGTCTCTGCCACGAAGCCCACGACCTCCACCTTCACTGCAGTCACACAACCCGCAGCCAACACCAGGCAGAGGACCCAGCAGCCAGCACCGGAGTAGAGGATGCAGGGCAGTCGCGGGGGAATCAGCAGATCCAGCAGGTGAGCAAAGCCTACAAAAACGAATTTCCAGTAAAGTTGCAATGCTAAGGGAGACTCATAGTGAGAGCCAGGATGGTGGATGGCAGATGGCAGGGTTAATACAGGGATAATTACCGATTTGGTAATCCTCAACCTGGGAGCTCTCTGGAGGGCTCCTATTCAGCAGCCATATTGGATAATTGGCAAGTTATAGGCACAAAATGTCCTCCATTATCTTCACAGTAGTATTATTAAAGGCTGCCACCAGCTATAGAATGAAGCAAACACAAGGAGATGATGGACGGAGTGCTGAAACTTTTCAAACACTCACCCTCAGTCACAGATCTGGGTTGAATCAATCATCATTCTTTAGCTCACTTTGCCACCCCAGTTCAGAAACAGCTATATGCAAATCAGGCTTGACCCTGTGCCTCATGGGAACAGTCCAGCCCGAACTGCCAAGCCATGTCTTCCCTGGACCAGAAACAAGCATCCTGGGACCGGTTTTGGGCTAACAGCCCTCATCAGCCAGGCTAGCTTGAATCCAGTGGCAAAGTGAGCAAGGGACCCACGTCTGGGCATACCCTGCCAACTTAGGGCGAACAAAGCAAACACAAGGAGATGATGGACGGAGTGCTGAAACTTTTCAAACACTCATCCCCAGTCACAGATCTGGGTTGAATCCATCATCATTCTTTAGCTCACTTTGCCACCCCAGTTCAGACACAGCTATATGCAAATCAGTCTTGACCCTGTGCCTCATGGGAACAGTCCAGCCCGAACTGCCAAGCCATGTCTTCCCTGGACCGGAAACAAGCATCCTGGGACCGGTTTCGAGCTAACAGCCCTCATCAGCCAGGCTAGCTTGAATCCAGTGGCAAAGTGAGCAAGGGACCCACGTCTGGGCATACCCTACCAACTTAGGGCAAACAAAGCAAACACAAGGAGATGATGGACGGAGTGCTGAAACTTTTCAAACACTCACCCCCAGTCACAGATCTGAGTTGAATCCATCATTATTCTTTAGCTCACTTTGCCACCCCAGTTCAGACACAGCTATATGCAAAACAGTCTTGACCCTGTGCCTCATGGGAACAGTCCAGCCCGAACTGCCAAGCCATGTCTTCCCTAGACCGGAAACAAGCATCCTGGGACCGGTTTCGGGCTAACAGCCCTCATCAGCCAGGCTAGCTTGAATCCAGTGGCAAAGTGAGCAAGGGACCCACGTCTCGGCATACCCTGCCAACTTAGGGCGAACAAAGCAAACACAAGGAGATGATGGACGGAGTGCTGAAACTTTTCAAACACTTAGCCCCCAGTCACAGATCTGGGTTGAATCCATCATCATTCTTTAGCTCACTTTGCCACCCCAGTTCAGACACAGCTATATGCAAATCAGTCTTGACCCTGTGCCTCATGGGAACAGTCCAGCCCGAACTGCCAAGCCATGTCTTCCCTAGACCGGAAACAAGCATCCTGGGACCGGTTTCGGGCTAACAGCCCTCATCAGCCAGGCTAGCTTGAATCCAGTGGCAAAGTGAGTAAGGGACCCACGTCTGGGCATACCCTCCCAACTTAGGGCGAACAAAGCAAACACAAGGAGATGATGGACGGAGTGCTGAAACTTTTCAAACACTTACCCCCAGTCACAGATCTGGGTTGAATCCATCATCATTCTTTAGCTCACTTTGCCACCCCAGTTCAGGCACAGCTATATGCAAATCAGTCTTGACCCTGTGCCTCATGGGAACAGTCCAGCCCGAACTGCCAAGCCATGTCTTCCCTGGACCGGAAACAAGCATCCGGGAACGGTTTTGGGCTAACAGCCCTCATCAGCCAGGCTAGCTTGAATCCAGTGGCAAAGTGAGCAAGGGACCCACGTCAGGGCATACCCTGCCAACTTAGGGCGAACAAAGCAAACACAAGGAGATGATGGACGGAGTGCTGAAACTTTTCAAACACTCATCCCCAGTCACAGATCTGGGTTGAATCCATCATCATTCTTTAGCTCACTTTGCCACCCCAGTTCAGACACAGCTATATGCAAATCAGTCTTGACCCTGTGCCTCATGGGAACAGTCCAGCCCGAACTGCCAAGCCATGTCTTCCCTGGACCGGAAACAAGCATCCTGGACCGGTTTCAGGCTAACAGCCCTCATCAGCCAGGCTAGCTTGAATCCAGTGGCAAAGTGAGCAAGGGACCCACGTTTGGGCATACCCTGCCAACTTAGGGCGAACAAAGCAAACACAAGGAGATGATGGACGGAGTGCTGAAACTTTTCAAACACTCACCCACAGTCACAGATCTGGGTTGAATCCATCATCATTCTTTAGCTCACTTAGCCACCCCAGTTCAGACACAGCTATATGCAAATCAGTCTTGACCCTGTGCCTCATGGGAACAGTCCAGCCCGAACTGCCAAGCCATGTCTTCCCTAGACCGGAAACAAGCATCCTGGGACCGGTTTCGGGCTAACAGCCCTCATCAGCCATGCTAGCTTGAATCCAGTGGCAAAGTGAGCAAGGGACCCACGTCTGGGCATACCCTGCCAACTTAGGGTGAACAAAGCAAACACAAGGAGATGATGGACGGAGTGCTGAAACTTTTCAAACACTCACCCCCAGTCACAGATCTGGGTTGAATCCATCATCATTCTTTAGCTCACTTTGCCACCCCAGTTCAGACACAGCTATATGCAAATCAGTCTTGACCCTGTGCCTCATGGGAACAGTCCAGCCCGAACTGCCAAGCCATGTCTTCCCTGGACCGGAAACAAGCATCCTGGGACCGGTTTCGGGCTAACACCCCTCATCAGCCAGGCTAGCTTGAATCCAGTGGCAAAGTGAGCAAGAGACCCACGTCTGGGCATACCCTGACAACTTAGGGCAAACAAAGCAAACACAAGGAGCTGATGGACGGAGTGCTGAAATGCCCAGACGTGGGTCCCGTGCTCTCCATGCCACTGGAGTCAAGCTATCCTGGCTGATGAGGGCTGAAAGACCGAAACCGGTCCTAGGATGCTTGTTTCCAGTCCAGGGAGGACCTGGCCTGGCAGTTCGGGCTGGACTGTTCCCATTGGGCGCAGGGTCAAGACTGATTTGCATATGGCTGGGTCCAAACTGGAATGGCATGGTGAGCAAAAAAACGATGGATTTAGGCCCAGATCTCTGTACTGGGGTGAATGTATGACATTGTTCTGCATTCTGTCCATCAATTGTTCTTTTTGCATTTGTCACCCCGAGTGGGACGGGTATGCCCAGACGTGGGTCCCGTGCTCTCCATGCCACTGGAGTCAAGCTATCCTGGCTGATGTGGGCTGAAACCCCAAAATGGGTCCTAGGATGCTTGTTTCCAGTCCAGGGAGGACCTGGCCTGGTAGTTCGGGCTGGACTGTTCCCATTGGGCGCAGGGTCAAGACTGATTTGCATATGGCTGGGTCGAAACTGGAATGGCATGGTGAGCAAAAAACGATGGATTTAGGCCCAGATCTCTGTACTGGGGTGAATGTATGACATTGTTCTGCATTCTGTCCATCAATTGTTCTTTTTGCATTTGTCACCCCGAGTGGGACGGATATGCCCAGACGTGGGTCCCGTGCTCTCCATGCCACTGGAGTCAAGCTATCCTGGCTGATGAGGGCTGAAAGCCCGAAACCGGTCCTAGGATGCTTGTTTCCTGTCCAGGGAGGACCTGGCCTGGCCGTTCGGGCTGGACTGTTCCCATTGGGCGCAGGGTCAAGCCTGATTTGCATATGGCTGGGTCCAAACTGGAATGGCATGGTGAGCAAAAAACGATGGATTTAGGCCCAGATCTCTGTACTGGGGTGAATGTATGACATTGTTCTGCATTCTGTCCATCAATTGTTCTTTTTGCATTTGTCACCCCGAGTGGGATGGGTATGCCCAGACATGGGTCCCATGCTCTCCATGCCACTGGAGTCAAGCTATCCTGGCTGATGAGGGCTGAAAGCCCGAAACCGGTCCTAGGATGCTTGTTTCCAGTCCAGGGAGGACCTGGCCTGGCAGTTCGGGCTGGACTGTTCCCATTGGGCGCAGGGTCAAGACTGATTTGCATATGGCTGGGTCCAAACTGGAATGGCATGGTGAGCAAAAAAACGATGGATTTAGGCCCAGATCTCTGTACTGGGGTGAGTGTATGACATTGTTCTGCATTCTGTCCATCAATTGTTCTTTTTGCATTTGTCACCCCGAGTGGGACGGGTCCTAGGATGCTTGTTTCCAGTCCAGGGAGGACCTGGCCTGGCAGTTCGGGCTGGACTGTTCTCATTGGGCGCAGGGTAAAGACTGATTTGCATATGGCTGGGTCCAAACTGGAATGGCATGGTGAGCAAAAAAACGATGGATTTAGGCCCATATCTCTGAACTGGGGTGAATGTATGACATTGTTCTGCATTCTGTCCATCAATTGTTCTTTTTGCACCAGCTATAGAATGGGCAGCTTTCTGATTCATCCTTGTAAAAAATCTGCCTTTTCTGAGTGGTCACCCTGGATTTTTCATCTTTTGCATCACTCTTTATTTTTGCTGCTTTAGAACTCTGTTCACTTTACCCCTGATAACCAGTATAAAAGTGCCTGCGCCCCTCCTTTGTGCCCCTCCTTTAAACATGGTTGAATTAAAATACTCTAGGGGCCTAGAATGTAAATGCCACTATTAGACTGCAGGACATATTGTGCCATCCACTGTAGTGACAATACAAACATGGCTTCAGGCCTACCACTGTAGCCTGACTATAACAGTGCAGACCCAGCACTGCGACCTGTCAAAATTAACCCTTTTTGACAGATAAAAGCCTTTCATTTAAATCTTAGTAAGTCACCCCTATGTAAGTCTTGTAGCCCACAAGGTAGGTTTCATGATATTTGAAAGTGGGACATGTGGAAAATTCATATTACAATGTCCATACAGGGAAAAGGCTCTAAAAATCATTGTCTCTGTGGCAGTTCTAGCTGTATTATTTACAAAACCAGACTACAAACTAAAATACTAATGCTGTATCTCTGGAATAACCCCAGCTAAAAAAATAATGAAACAACTATTTTCTAGTAGTTAGTAAGCATCCAATTCAATGGTGAAGTCAGATTTTTAATAAATATTAGGAAAAGTAACTTTAAGAAAGTTGCCCTTACCCTTCCTGAACTGTCAGAAGGCTAATTAACATAATTCTCTGCCAGCTCCCATCCTGCCTCTGCTCAACCTTGAATAGCTATCATAACATAGTGAAATGGCTGCCAAGAGCAAAAAATAGGCTGACCTGAATGGGCACAGGTGACTCCTTCGAACCTCACAGAATATTCAGAACTGGGACTGTTAGATTAGGCCCGCTAATGCTTTTGTAATGTCACATCTTAGTTAGCATTCGCTACACCATTTTCTTTGCAGGCACCATTTTAGGCTGTTTGAAACTGATCTTGTCTATTTCTGAGAAATGGTCATTACTAAGTTTCGTTTCTGATATGTTAGGTTTTGTTTCGGTAATGAATAGACTGTTCATGTTAGCGCATACCTTTCTCACTAGATGGAGGCCCTCTCCCACTTGTCTGGTGGCGGGCCCAGGGTGAAACGATCTTGGATTGTATTAGGTTGTATAAGATATGAGAACCAAAACCTTTTTTTTTGTATTTCACTGTCCAGCTGCATCTGCCTGGAAAATATCCACTGTGGACGTGGCCTGCCCATCTATGAAATGTACATAATGTATCTCTATGTTTGTTGTTCTTTAGTTTCCTCTGTAGCACTCTCATGGACTGTACAGATGGGGCTCCACTCTGAGTGTATATGAATAAACAGTTATTGGTTCATATTCTCCAATGTCTGACCGACTCTTCATTCGGTACGGAAGGCTGAGAGGTGGTCATCAGTGACCTGGGTGGCCCCAAGCAGGTAATTTCCTTCAGGACTGTGAGCATCCTTTGAGACCACACTGTCAAATCCTGCTTGACAGATCTGATGAGCCACATGTAACACTTGGGGTGCACTTGAAAGGCAGGGAACAGGATGCCAAGACAATCCTTATGTATTCCTTGTCTAATTGGGAAAGGGCCATGCTATTGTCCTACCAGACTTCTGTCTCTGGGCTTGTTGTGGATAGGGCGCCTGCTTTGAACTGGATGTTCGTGTTAGATGTGGGAGGACACTGGTGTGAGAAGTTGGCCTGGTATATGCTGTTCACTAATTAAAGTGGACACCTTGCACCAGAACAATTCGACTCTTGTGGTAGATAGGTTTAAGACAACCTTTATAGAAAGCTATCCTAGTGGTAGCTGTGGAGAGCAGCCTTCAGGCTAAGTCTTGAAGGAATGTAAAGCAGCTTGTTTTACCACACAATCTCTTGAATCACCAAATGAAAAGACACCACACAGGTATATATATCAAATATATATGTATTTATGAATAAACACTCTCTACTAATCTCTTTATGAGATTAGAGGATAGGAACATATGTACAAGTCAAATATGATCAGGATAAGTTTAGCACAATTGAATGTTACAATCTTAGTTTGCTAGACCTAGGTCTAGGGCATCTAGAATCGAGGGACCCCCAAGAACCACCCCAGGTAGTTGTAGGAGACCCACAGGGGACAGACGCGGTGACCTGGCACCAATGCGAATCCTGTACGAGTCTATGCACTCAGACGCGATTGAAAGATCAATGTTAAAGGTCCCTTGCGTGTTCGAGGCGAACACACCGATCGGTCCTTGTACGAGTCGAAGGACGCGGTTACAGATGGTATTGCAAGGGAGTTGGACGCGGTGTGTCTAACACAGACGCGATCCAGGTACGTGTCAGTGCGATAGTCGCACTGGGAAAGTTAGAGTTTTAGGACACTTCGAGGGAAGCTACAAGCAAGTCACTTACAGGGTAAGTAGTTCTAGGGCCCACACCCACAGGAGCACCATAGTGCTGAAGTTACCTCACCCAGGGGAGCCGGGTGCATAGGTGTTCTTTGGTGTCGGGTCGCGGCGTCGTTTTCAATGAGAGCCAGTGAAGACTTGCTGCTTGCGGCGGCAGGAGAAGTGTCCGGAGGAATCCAAGCCTGGATTCGGAAGATGGAAGACCTGAAAGCAGAGGGGACAGTGTTCAAAGTCTCTTGGCAGTGACTCGGGGCAAGAAAGATGGATGCCCACCGTCGTCGCAAGATTCAGGTCATCCGCAGTTGCCTTGACTCTTCAGCCACGAGGTCCAGGAGGCGTCGTTGATGACCAGGAGCTGGATTCGGCGTGTCCCACGATGTCTGCGGCTTACTGCGGTGTCGGCAACTCGATCGGAGCCAACAAGCCTTGGTAACAGCAAGTCTCAGGGAAAGTGTGAAGAGACATTGGCGCAGACCAGCAAGGTCTGTGGAACTCACCCAGTGAGGGTAAGTCAGGGAAGGCCTGGAGCAACCAGGGGAGCCCTTTGGTTTCTTTGGAAAGTCTTCTGGAGACCCGCAAGCCGGCTGGCAAGGGATCGCAAAGACGCCTCGGGAGGATTCTCTCACAGGGGCCCACGGTCACTTGGGACGTGGTAGGCCTCTGATCTTAGGAGGGATTCCTGCTGGGGGCTGGGACCACACGTGGTCCAAAGCACAAGTTCGGGTAACGTTGTGAGGGGTTGCACTCGACAATAGTGCACGGTACCCAGGGGTCGCGGTTCCTCGTTACTCTTGGGGTCCACTGGTCTCAGCTTCGCTGGGGACTCACGATGGCCTTTGAGAAGTCAGGAAATCCACTTCTTGGGCTGCAGGGACTTCGGACTCCGGCGGGAGCGGCATAGTTTGCGACCGTCGTTTGTAGTTTTTTGGTGCCTGCCAAGCAGGGGAGTCACTCCTTGACTCCAAGGGAGATTCTTCAGTCTTCCAAAGGTAGTGGAACATCGAAGGTCCGGGATTCTTCTTGTAGAGCGTCGTCCAGGGAAATCTAGGGTGCTATGCACAGGTTCCCCCTCTTATACTAAAAGAAGGGGAGGGACTAGCTCTATGACCCTACCTATGGGAGGGTCAGGGGAGTGGGCGGCTACACCCACTTCCCTTTGTCCAGTTTCGCGCCAGAGCAGGGACAGGTAGCCCCTGAGCCGGTTTGAACTGGCATATGCACAGAGGAGCCTTCTGCTCCCCCAGTGCAGGACTTCAAAGCACTCTAAGAGTGCACCCACCCAGCCCCAATACACTAAACCCTGTCTGGGAGGTGGTCACACCCCTTGGGACAGGATATCTATTGTTGGGCTTCCTCCACTGCGAGTGTTGGTCATCAGCAGGAGGGCAGCCCAGTGTCTGTGACTGGTGGCATCCATTTTGTGATGCCAGGGCTCTGCAGGATTCTACCGTGTTTCCACAGTAGGTACATGTCTATCCCTCTAGAAGGGTGGAATGCTACCCCCGCTGCCAGGACTGGTGGGGGGTAGTATTCCAAGATGTTTGACACCAAACACGACATGTTTCGATGCAGCCATTCCAAAGTTAGCATTTTACCGCGAGGATATAATGCACTTAAAAGTATATGGTTTAACCGCATCCACAAACAGCACCAGAGAATGGACTCTGAGAGCTGCAGAGGGGCCCTGCTCAGGCAGAGGCACCCCTCACATATAAGCCAAGCACCCTGCCCTCAGGATTGATAGGGCCTGCCTTAGGGGTGACTGATAGGGTTATATGTGTGTGTAGGAGAGATATAGGGAACCTATATCTCAGTGAGGGGTGCTGGCACTTCCTCACTCAGGCTGCAGTAGCAGGCCTGTGGTGACAGATTTAGTCTGCTTCCCAGGGGTGGCATAATACATGCTGCAGTCCCTGGTAGGCCTGTGAAGTACCTATGCCCTTGGTACCTAAGGTACCATATACTAGGGACTCATAAGGTGCCACAGTATCCAATCACTAGTGCACCTAGAGCGCACTCCAAATCGTTTAGAGAGAACAGAGAGGCTGGGGCCCTGATTAGCAGGGTCCCAGCCAGACTATAGCCAGAAACCAGTGTAAACATCAGAAAAAAAGTGGGGGCAACATAAGAGGCAGATCCTACTCTCCTACACAACCCCTCCCAAACGCAGGGACACTAAACTAACCTTGACCAGTTGAGTCTTCGTGTTCAAAGTGGAAATACCTTGAGAGTCCATCTGCATTGGCATGTTGGGTCCCAGGTCTATGTTCCACTGTATAGTCCATCCCTTGTAGGGAAATGGACCACCTCAAAAGTTTTGGGTTTTCTCCTTTCATTTGTTTAAGCCATAGGAGGGGCTTGTGGTCGGTCTGAATTATGAAGTGAGTACCAAACAAGTATGGCCTCAGCTTCTTCAGGGCCCATACCACAGCAAAGGCCTCCCTCTCTATAGCTGACCAACGTTTCTCTCTAGGGGTCAGCCTTCTGCTAATAAAAGCTACTGGCTGGTCTTGACCTTCATTATTCAGTTGAGACAGTACAGCTCCCACACCCAGCTCAGAAGCATCTGTTTGGACAATGAACTTTTTGGTGTAGTCTGGACTCTGTAAGATGGGGGCAGTGCACATGGCCTGCTTTAGGTCTTCAAATGCCTTTTGACAGCTAGCTGTCCACTGAACCTTTTTGGCATTTTCTTTGAGGTCAGATCATTCAAGGGGGTCACTATAGATCCATATCCCTTGACAAACCTCCTATAGTACCCAGATAGGCCTAAGAAGGCTCTCACCTGTGTCTGGGTGGTTGGAGCAACCCATTCCATTATGGTCTGGATCTTGCTCTGTAAAGGCTGAACCTGGCCTCCACCTACAAGGTGGCCCAGGTACACAACCTGACTCTGCCCTATCTGGCACTTAGTGGCCTTGATAGTGAGGCCTGCCTTTTGCAGGTCCTCCAAAACATTCCTGCGGTGGACCAGGTGATCCTGCCAGGAGGAACTAAAGACAGCAATATCATCTAGATAAGCTGAGCAATAAGTTTCCATCCCTGTCAGAACTTTATTCACCAACCTCTGAAAAGTGGCAGGTGCCTTTTTCAATCCAAAGGGCATCACCACAAAGTGGTAGTGCCCACCAGGGGTCGAAAATGCTGTCTTGGCTTTTGCATCATCAGCTAATCTGATCTGCCAGTAGCCAGCTGTTAGGTCAAACGTGCTTAGATACTTGGCTGAGGCCAAAGTATCAATCAGCTCATCTGCCCTTGGTATGGGATAGGCATCAGTCCTAGTGACTGCATTGAGGCCTCTGTAGTCTACACAAAACCTCATTTCTTTCTTGCCACCCTGGGTATGAGGCTTGGGTACCAGGACTACTGGACTAGCCCAAGGGCTATCTGAAGGCTCAATTACACCTAGCTCCAACATTTTCTGGACTTCAGTCCTGATACAGTCCCTGACATGGTCAGGTTGCCTGTAGATTTTATTCTTGACAGGCAGACTGTCTCCAGTGTCCACCTCGTGGGTGCACCAGAAAGTCTGACTAGGGGTCAGGCTAAACATATGTCTAAACTGTTGCAGAACTTGCCTGCACTCAGTTTGCTGATGGTCGGTGAGGCTGCTTGCCAAAGCAACACCATCTACTGACCCATCATCAGGGTTCTGAGAGAGCAGGTCAGGGAGAGGGTCACTCTCCTCCTCCTGGTCCTCATCAGTTGCCATGAGCAAGCCCATGTCAGCCCTGTCAACATATGGCTTTAATCTGTTGACATGGAGCACCCTCAGGGGGCTCCTGGGAGTTCCAAGATTCACCAGGTAGGTGACTTCTCCCTTCTGTTCAACTATTGTATGGGGGCCACTCCACTTGTCCTGGAGGGCTGCTGGGGCCACAGGCTCCAACACCCACACTTTCTGTCCTGGCTGGTATACAGTCAGTACAGCCTTTGGTCATGCCAAGCTTTTTGTAATTCTTGGCTGGCCTCTAGGTTTTTGGTTGCCTTTTTCATGTACTCTGCCATCCGGGAGCGGAGACCAAGTACATCGTCCATCACATCTTGTTTGGGGGCTTGAGAGGTAACTCCCAGCCCTCTTTTACCAAACACAGTGGACCTCTCACAGGATGCCCAAACAGAAGCTCAAATGGGCTGTAACCAACCCCCTTCTGTGGAACCTCTCTGTATGCAAACAACAGGCAAGGAAGAAGAAGGTCCCATTTCCGCCTAAGCTTCTCTGGGAGTCCTTTAATCATTCCTTTCAAGGTTTTGTTGAAGCGTTCAACTAAACCATTGCATTGTGGGTGATAGGGGTGGTGAACTTGTAAGTTACACCACACTCCTTCCACAATGCTTTTAGATATCCTGACATGAAGTTGGTACCTCTGTCAGAAATGACCTCCTTTGGGAAACCCACTCTGGAGAAGACTCCAATGAGGGCTCTTGCCACCACAGGGGCTGTGGTGGTCCTCAGAGGAATTGCTTCTGGGTACCTGGTGGCATGATCCACTACCACCAGGATAAACCTGTGCCCAGATGCAGTTTGAGGGTCAAGGGGACCAACAATGTCAATCCCTACCCTTTCAAAGGGTACCCCCACCACAGGTAGTGGTATCAGGGGGCCTTTGTTGTGCCACCTGCCTTACCACTGGCTTGGCATGTGACACAGGAGCGACAAAACTCCTTTGTGTCCTCTGACATATGTGGCCAATGAAAATGTGGAACAAGCCTGTCCCAGGTCTTGTTTTGGCCCAAGTGTCCTGCTAAAGGGATGTCATGTGCTAGGGTCAAGAGGAACCCCCTAAACGTCTGAGGTATTACCAACCTCCTGGTGGCTCCAGGGGCTGGGTCTCTACCCTCAGAATATAGGAGTCCCTCATCCCAATAAACTTTATGGGACCCACTAGCACTACCAGCAGCCTCAGCAGCAGCCTGCTGTCTGAGGGGTTCAAGAGAGGGGCAGCACTGTTGCTCCTTCCTCAGATCTTCCCTAGAAGGGCCCCCTGCCCCCAAGAACTCAACATGATCAGGCTCAAGTCCCTCTGGGGCAGTTCCTTCTTCAGGATCTGCTTCACCTCCCTCTGGGGGTGAATCTGTGATCTGAGACAGAGGGGAAGGCACTGCCTTTACCCTACTGCTCCTCCTCTTGGGAAGCATCTGGTCCATTGTTCCAGGATCCAGAGCTGGTTCAGTGTCATGCATTCTTGCTTGTGACCTGGTCACAGCAAATACCTCTGCAGGGATGCCCAACATCTCAGCATGAGTCCATAACTCTACTTCAGACCAGGCTGAAGTCTCTAGATCATTGCCCAATAGACATTCGACAGGGAGGTATGCACTGACTACAACCTTCTTGAGGCCAGTTACCCCTCCCCAGGAGAAATTCACAACTGCCAGACTATGGTTGGTCTGGACGTTGCTTGCATTGGTCACCTGGTACATTTCGCCCAGGATGATCTGTCCAGGGTCCACAAGATCCTCTGCCACCATGGTGACACTAGCACCTGTGTCCCTAAATGCCAAAGCCTGTTTGCCATTTATTACAGGCTGCTGTTTGTATTTGCCCAGATTACTGGGACTCACTAGGAAGGACATATTAAGGTCTCCCTCACAAATCAGCATTGCCTGAGTGGGCACTCTGACTAGGTCAGAGTCCACTTCAGAACCCAGGGTCAACCCTACTACACCCTTATTCTGTGTACCACCTCCACCAGTAGCTGAACTAGGGGGAACAGTTGCCTTAGGGGCATGAGTGGTGGTGGTTTGGTCTTTGGACTTGTTACAGTCAGAAGTCCAGTGCCCTTTCTGTTTACAGAATTTGCACCAGGGCTTCATTTGGCCTTTTCCCTTGTTGGATTGTGACTCCCCACCAGATGCAGATTTTTGGGGCCCTTGTGAAGACTTCTGGTCTTTTGACTTATCCCCACCTTTCTCAGAGCCCTTAGGATCTTGCTTCTTGGTGTCACCCCCTTGGTTCTGGGGTTTCTGCCTCACCCTGGTTCTGACCCACTTGTCTGCCTTCTTTCCCAATTCTTGGGGAGAGGTCAGATCCGAGTCCACCAGGTACTGATGTAACAAGTGGTTCTGGCAATTATTAAGGATCTGTTCTCTCATCATCAGATTATACAATCCCTTGAAATCAGTAACCCTACTGCCAACCAGCCAACCCTCCAGAGCCTTGGTTGCACAATCAACAAAGTCAGTCCAGTCCTGAGTCTGTGCCTTCTGGGTGTCTCTGAACTTTAACCTGTACTGTTCAGTGGTTAAGCCAAACCCATCTATTAGTGCACTCTTCAGGACTTCATAATCATCAGCATCCTCTTCTCTAACAGTGAGGAGCTTGTCTCTACCTTTATCTGAAAAGGAGAGCCACAAGATTGCTGCCCACTGCTTCTGGGGGACCTGCTGTACTCTACAGGCCCTCTCCATAGCAGTTATCCACTTGTGGATATCATCCCCACTCTGGTAGGGAGGAACAACCTTGCTCAGGTTCCTATGGTCTGGAATAGATTCTCTGCCTCTAGGGACACTGTTGCTGCCACCAAGGGGTTCTAACCCCTCTCGTCAAGAAGCTCTCTGGATCTCCAGGGCTTCTCTATCCAGTGCCAACTGCTTGGTTCTGAGGGCAACTCTTGCTTCCTCATACTGCAGCAGTTTGCACATTCTTTCAGAGGAGGTCTCTCTTATTGGAAAGTATGAGTTCCTCTGGTGGACAAATTCTCTGCCAGAGTGATAAGAGTGCTCAGATTCCCTGGAAGGGGACCTATGCCTCTCATCCACTCTGTCAGTTCTCTTAGGGAGAATTCCTCTGTCCTTTTCAGGCCCCTTGAGGCCTGGCCCTTCAATCACAGAGTCCTGGTCATTCGGATTTTCATCGTCTGACCCAGATACTGTAATTGACCCACCCACTGATTCAGACCCATTAGCTCCTAGAGCCAAACTAAGATCATCTGCTGTCAGCAGATCTATCAGGTGCAGGGTTGAGGGACTCTGTCCTAGTCTCAGGTGTCTTTCAACACACATGGCTCTCAAGTCAGAGAAAGCCATGTCCTTATACTGAGGCTGAGTGGATCCACTGGTTCCACCCTTTAAGGACATTCTAGTGTTGTGCAGTGTTGTACTACCTACACTAGTTTGTGGCCTACTGATACTAGCTTGAGCTGTAGAAAGGGTGTGCTATCCCTTGGCACACAGCTCTAAGTTCAGTAGAACTTATCGATACTAGGCTTGACTTTATATGTACCTTAAGTACCTATAGTGGTTTTCAGTTAGTAATTCAAATAGAGATTTCCTGGTAAAACAATAGCAAGCTGGAATCCCACACGCTGCCCACCAATGTGAGAAGTTGGCCTGGTATATGCTGTTCACTAATTAAAGTGGACACCTTGCACCAGAACAATTCGACTCTTATGGTAGATAGGTTTAAGACAACCTTTATAGAAAGCTATCCTAGTGGTAGCTGTGGAGAGCAGCCTTCAGGCTAAGTCTTGAAGGAATGTAAAGCAGCTTGTTTTACCACACAATCTCTTGAATCACCAAATGAAAAGACACCACACAGGTATATATATCAAATATATATGTATTTATTAATAAACACTCTCTACTAATCTCTTTATGAGATTAGAGGATAGGAACATATGTACAAGTCAAATATGATCAGGATAAGTTTAGCACAATTGAATGTTACAATCTTAGTTTGCTAGACCTAGGTCTAGGGCATCTAGAATCGAGGGACCCCCAAGAACCACCCCAGGTAGTTGTAGGAGACCCACAGGGGACGGACGCGGTGACCTGGCACCGATGCGAATCCTGTACGAGTCTATGCACTCAGACGCGATTGAAAGATCAATGTTAAAGGTCCCTTGCGTGTTCGAGGTGAATACACTGATCGGTCCTTGTACGAGTCGAAGGACGCGGTTACAGATGGTATTGCAAGGGAGTTGGACGCGGTGTGTCTAACACAGACGAGAACCAGGTACGTGTCAGTGCGATAGTCGCACTGGGAAAGTTAGAGTTTTAGGACACTTCGAGGGAAGCTAAAGCAAGTCACTTACAGGGTAAGTAGTTCTAGGGCCCACACCCACAGGAGCACCGTAGTGCTGAAGTTACCTCACCCAGGGGAGCCGGGTGCATAGGTGTTCTTTGGTGTCGGGTCGCGGCGTCGTTTTCAATGGGAGCCAGTGAAGACTTGCTGCTTGCGGCGGCAGGAGAAGTGTCCGGAGGAATCCAAGCCTGGATTCGGAAGATGGAAGACCTGAAAGCAGAGGGGACAGTGTTCAAAGTCACTTGGCAGTGACTCGGGGCAAGAAAGATGGATGCCCACCGTCGTCGCAAGATTCAGGTCGTCCGCAGTTGCCTTGACTCTCCAGCCACGAGGTCCAGGAGGTGTCGTCGACAACCAGGAGCTGGATTCGGCGTGTCCCACGATGTCTGCGGCTTACTGCGGTGTCGGCAACTCGATCGGAGCCAACAAGCCTTGGTAACAGCAAGTCTCAGGGAAAGTGTGAAGAGACAATGGCGCAGACCAGCAAGGTCTGTGGAACTCACCCAGCGAGGGTAAGTCAGGGCAGGCCTGGAGCAACCAGGGGAGCCCTTTGGTTTCTTTGGAAAGTCTTCTGGGGACCCGCAAGCTGGCTGGCAAGGGATCGCAAAGACACCGCTGGAGGATCCTCTCACAGGGGCACACGGTCACTCGGGATGGGGTAGGCCTCTGATCTTAGGAGGGTTTTCTGCTGGGGGCTCAGAACATACGTGGTCCAAAGCACAAGTTTGGGGAACGTTGTGAGGGGTTGCACTCGACAATAGTGCATGGTACCCAGGGGTCGCGGTTCCTCGTTACTCTTGGGGTCCACTGGCCTTAGCTTCGCTGGGGACTCATGATGGCCTTTGAAAGTCAGGAAATCCACTTCTTGGGCTGCAGGGACTTTGGACTCCGGCGGGAGCGGCATAGTTTGCGACCGCCGTTTGTAGTTTTTTGGTGCCTGCCAAGCAGGGGAGTCACTCCTTGACTCCAAGGGAGATTCTTCAGTCTTCCAAAGGTAGTGGAACGTCGAAGGTCCGGGATTCTTCTTGTAGAGCGTCGCCCAGGGAAATCTAGGGTGCTATGCACAGGTTCCCCCTCTTATACTAAAAGAAGGGGAGGGACTAGCTCTATGACCCTACCTATGGGAGGGTCAGGGGAGTGGGCGGCTACACCCACTTCCCTTTGTCCAGTTTTGTGCCAGAGCAAGGACAGGTAGCCCCTGAGCCGGTTTGAACTGGCATATGCACAGAGAGCCTTCTGCTCCTCCAGTGCAGGACTTCAAAGCACTCTAAGAGTGCACCCACCCAGCCCCAATACACTAAACCCTGTCTGGGAGGTGGTCACACCCCCTTGGGACAGGATATCTATTGTTGGGCTTCCTTCACTGCGAGTGTTGGTCATCAGCAGGAGGGCAGCCCAGTGTCTGTGACTGGTGGCATCCATTTTGTGATGCCAGGGCTCTGCAGGATTCTACCGTGTTTCCACAGTAGGTACATGTCTATCCCTCTAGAAGGGTGGAATGCTACCCCCGCCGCCAGGACTGGCGGGGGGTAGTATTCCAAGATGTTTGACACCAAACACGACATGTTTCGATGCAGCCATTCCAAAGTTAGCATTTTACCGCGAGGATATAATGCACTTAAAAGTATATGGTTTAACCGCATCCACAAACAGCACCAGAGAATGGACTCTGAGAGCTGCAGAGGGGCCCTGCTCAGGCAGAGGCACCCCCTCACATATAAGCCAAGCACCCTGCCCTCAGGATTGATAGGGCCTGCCTTAGGGGTGACTGATAGGGTTATATGTGTGTGTAGGAGAGATATAGGGAACCTATATCTCAGTGAGGGGTGCTAGCACTTCCTCACTCAGGCTGCAGTAGCAGGCCTGTGGTGTCAGATTTAGTCTGCTTCCCAGGGGTGGCATAATACATGCTGCAGTCCCTGGTAGGCCTGTGAAGTACCTATGCCCTTGGTACCTAAGGTACCATATACTAGGGACTCATAAGGTGCCACAGTATCCAATCACTAGTGCACCTAGAGTGCACTCCAAATCGTTTAGAGAGAACAGAGAGGCTGGGGCCCTGATTAGCAGGGTCCCAGCCTGACTATAGCCAGAAACCAGTGTAAACATCAGAAAAAAAGTGGGGGCAACATAAGAGGCAGATCCTACTCTCCTACAACTGGCGATTTTCCTGTACCACTCCCACACACATGCACAGCCCTCCGATCCCAAGTTTAGTGTCGCCAAACACTTCTGCCATCTTGAATGACATTTTGGGGCAGTTTGCATTAAGGCAAACAGAAACTACTGAAAAGGATAGGGTTAGTTGGGCCAGGCAACTTGTGCCCTATTGGCAGGGAGTGCCCAGGAGTCACCCCACTAACTAGCTGGTGCCAGGCGTAAATGTGGCACCACATTCACACAAAGGATGTAACGGGAGAGGCCCAACCAGATGGGTACTACTCCCCATCTATCATAAAACTCACAAAAAGTACATTTGGTCAATAGAAAGAGAAAGGAAGAAAAATGTACTGTTCACACATATAGTTGTATATGTATGTGTGTGTGTAGTATTACTATCTGAAGAGAGCTTATTAGAGGATGAGAACCCTCACTCACCCGAGGATGACATGCTTCATCATTGGGTTTCCTCGTCACACCCAGACCGCAAGGTCCTTGGTATGGGCTACAACTCCCCAAACATGAAGAGCTGAGGTATTTTGAAAATGAGCGATGTGAGAGGGACAGTGAGTGGCAGAGTGCAAAGTAAAATGTGAATAAAACTATCTCCAGATAGCCAGATGAGCTTTATTCAATGGTCTTCTGGGACACGGTTAAAACGAGAAATGATGATAATTGAAAATATCCGGCCCTCCCCTCCTCTCGACGGAATGTCCCCCTGCCACCCCGCTGACCACAGCAGCTTTGCAGTAGAGGCGTTACCTGGTGACTTGAGAGGGGACTTTCTTCTTCTCACTGTAGAAAGACGGTGGACCCAGAGTACATAGGGGCCATCGCTGTCCTTAGCAGGCTAACCTTTTTGTGGCCGGTACATTTTCAATTAGTATTGTTTCTTTTTGAGCAGAGTGACTTTGGGGAGTTGTAGCCCACACCAAGAACCTTGCAGTCCGGGTGTGAGGAGGGAGCCCAATGATAAAGCATGTCATCTTCGGTTGAGTGAGGTTTCTCGTTCGTTAAGAAGCTCTCCTTTGATAGCAATAGTACGTACTACACGCACACACACACACATATACAACTGTATGTGTGAATTGTAAATTTTTCTTTCTTCTCTTTCTATTGAACAGACATACTTTTTGTGAGTTTTATAAATGTGGCACAACCAGGCACCACATTTAAAACTATGTCTGAACCTGTTAAACATGAGAATAGGACAATGCCTGCTGTCTGTGGCCTCAGAGGAACCCTAAAAGAAAAAGAAATGGACTCCAAAGGTCAGTTGTTTGACCTCCTGTGTAGCTACAAGGAGTCAACAAGCTGCAAAGGCCTTTTCCCTGGAGTGCTCAGCTGACCAGTAGCAACTGGGCCTGGACATGGACTGGACCTAGAGAGGCCCTTTCCAGTGGCCTCTGCTGTAGTGAGTCTTGGCCCCTAGGTGCTGCCACTCAGGTCCTGGGAGACTTTGAAGTGACCCAGAGGAGCTGCTTTGGAAACCTTGTAAAATTAAGTCTTAAAGGACTTGAGGGCCGATTTCGATGTTGACTGAGAGGGAACTCTGTTGCAAAGGCAACAGTGTTCCCTCCCCGCCAGCACAGTGGTCCGCCTGCCTGATTTTAATACAGGCAGATCATAGGTTTGGCTATGGCAGAGACTATTCTACAGTCCCTGGTGTTAAGGGACAGTTAATAACACAAAATGCCTCCTCTCAATGGGACCTGACTCCCATGGCGAGGGGGCAATATCTTTTTGAATTTTCAAAAAGAAAATCCTGCTTTGGTCTATCGCAACTATTGAATATCACTGGTGCTTTGTGCTTCTTGGTGCTAAAATAACATATCTCCAGTTCCCCTTTTTGCGTTTTTGTCACTCATTTTGATGTAATTTTGTTTATTAAATTTTTCTCTATTTTTCTAATTTGGTTTGATATTTTTATTATTTGGAATTTTGACTTAATTATTGTTTTGGTACTACATAAAAACTTCACACATTGCCCTACGTTAAGCCTGTCTACTCTATGCCATGGCTACAAGGAGGTTGAGATCAGGTGAATTTACAGACTTTAAGCTTTCACCCTAACAGTAAATGTGATTATTCCTTGAGATGGGCAGTTGCCCATCTCAAATAAAAATCCAGTTTCTAACAATCTGTAAGGTGTGGTACATTTCTTACAGCTACCTCTTTTAAAGAATAAAAGATATTACCTTCCTTAAGTACCTATAGTGGTTTTCAGTTAGTAATTCAAATAGAGATTTCCTGGTAAAACAATAGCAAGCTGGAATCCCACACGCTGCCCACCAATGTGAGAAGTTGGCCTGGTATATGCTGTTCACTAATTAAAGTGGACACCTTGCACCAGAACAATTCGACTCTTATGGTAGATAGGTTTAAGACAACCTTTATAGAAAGCTATCCTAGTGGTAGCTGTGGTGAGCAGCCTTCAGGCTAAGTCTTGAAGGAATGTAAAGCAGCTTGTTTTACCACACAATCTCTTGAATCACCAAATGAAAAGACACCACACAGGTATATATATCAAATATATATGTATTTATTAATAAACACTCTCTACTAATCTCTTTATGAGATTAGAGGATAGGAATATATGTACAAGTCAAATATGATCAGGATAAGTTTAGCACAATTGAATGTTACAATCTTAGTTTGCTAGACCTAGGTCTAGGGCATCTAGAATCGAGGGACCCCCAAGAACCACCCCAGGTAGTTGTAGGAGACCCACAGGGGACGGACGCGGTGACCTGGCACCGATGCGAATCCTGTACGAGTCTATGCACTCAGACGCGATTGAAAGATCAATGTTAAAGGTCCCTTGCGTGTTCGAGGCGAACACACTGATCGGTCCTTGTACGAGTCGAAGGACGCAGTTACAGATGGTATTGCAAGGGAGTTGGACGCGGTGTGTCTAACACAGACGAGAACCAGGTACGAGTCAGTGCGATAGTCGCACTGGGAAAGTTAGAGTTTTAGGACACTTCGAGGGAAGCTACAAGCAAGTCACTTACAGGGTAAGTAGTTCTAGGGCCCACACCCACAGGAGCACCGTAGTGCTGAAGTTACCTCACCCACGGGAGCCGGGTGCATAGGTGTTCTTTGGTGTCGGGTCGCGGCGTCGTTTTCAATGGGAGCAAGTGAAGACTTGCTGCTTGCGGCGGCAGGAGAAGTGTCCGGAGGAATCCAAGCCTGGATTCGGAAGATGGAAGACCTGAAAGCAGAGGGGACAGTGTTCAAAGTCACTTGGCAGTGACTCGGGGCAAGAAAGATGGATGCCCACCGTCGTCGCAAGATTCAGGTCGTCCGCGGTTGCCTTGACTCTTCAGCCACGAGGTCCAGGAGGCGTCGTTGACAACCAGGAGCTAGATTCTGCGTGGCCCACAATGTCTGCGGCTTACTGCGGTGTCGTCAACTCGATCGGAGCCAACAAGCCTTGGTAACAGCAAGTCTCAGGGAAAGAGTGAAGAGACAATGGCGCAGACCAGCAAGGTCTGTGGAACTCACCCAGTGAGGGTAAGTCAGGGCAGGCCTGGAGCAACCAGGGGAGCCCTTTGGTTTCTTTGGAAAGTCTTCTGGGGACCCGCAAGCTGGCTGGCAAGGGATCGCAAAGACACCTTGGGAGGATTCTCTCACAGAGGCCCATGGTCACTCGGAACATGGTAGGCCTCTGATCTTAAAAGGGATTCCTGCTGGGGGTTGGGAACACACGTGGTCCAAAGCACAAGTTCGGGGAACGTTGTGAGGGGTTGCACTCGACAATAGTGCACGGTACCCAGGGGTCGCGGTTCCTCGTTACTCTTGGGGTCCACTGGCCTTAGCTTCACTGGAGACTCACGATGGCCTTTGAAAAGTCAGGAAATCCACTTCTTGTGCTGCAGGAACTTCGGACTCCGGCGGGAGCGGTGTAGTTTGCGACCGTCGTTTGTAGTTTTTTGGTGCCTGCCAAGCAGGGGAGTCACTCCTTGACTCCAAGGGAGATTCTTCAGTCTTCCAAAGGTAGTGGAACGTCGAAGGTCCGGGATTCTTCTTGTAGAGCGTCGTCCAGGGAAATCTAGGGTGCTATGCACAGGTTCCCCCTCTTATACTAAAAGAAGGGGAGGGACTAGCTCTATGACCCTACCTATGGGAGGGTCAGGGGAGTGGGCGGCTACACCCACTTCCCTTTGTCCAGTTTCGTGCCAGAGCAGGGACAGGTAGCCCTGAGCCGGTTTGAACTGGCATATGCACAGAGGAGCCTTCTGTTCCCCCCAGTGTAGGACTTCAAAGCACTCTAAGAGTGCACCCACCCAGCCCCAATACACTAAACCCTGTCTGGGAGGTGGTCACACCCCTTGGGACAGGATATCTATTGTTGGGCTTCCTTCACTGCGAGTGTTGGTCATCAGCAGGAGGGCAGCCCAGTGTCTGTGACTGGTGGCATCCATTTTGTGATGCCAGGGCTCTGCAGGATTCTACCGTGTTTCCACAGTAGGTACATGTCTATCCCTCTAGAAGGGTGGAATGCTACCCCCGCCGCCAGGACTGGCGGGGGGTAGTATTCCAAGATGTTTGACACCAAACACGACATGTTTCGATGCAGCCATTCCAAAGTTAGCATTTTACCGCGAGGATATAATGCACTTAAAAGTATATGGTTTAACCGCATCCACAAACAGCACCAGAGAATGGACTCTGAGAGCTGCAGAGGGGCCCTGCTCAGGAAGAGGCACCCCCTCACATATAAGCCAAGCACCCTGCCCTCAGGATTGATAGGGCCTGCCTTAGGGGTGACTGATAGGGTTATATGTGTGTGTAGGAGAGATATAGGGAACCTATATCTCAGTGAGGGGTGCTAGCACTTCCTCACTCAGGCTGCAGTAGCAGGCCTGTGGTGTCAGATTTAGTCTGCTTCCCAGGGGTGGCATAATACATGCTGCAGTCCCTGGTAGGCCTGTGAAGTACCTATGCCCTTGGTACCTAAGGTACCATATACTAGGGACTCATAAGGTGCCACAGTATCCAATCACTAGTGCACCTAGAGTGCACTCCAAATCGTTTAGAGAGAACAGAGAGGCTGGGGCCCTGATTAGCAGGGTCCCAGCCTGACTATAGCCAGAAACCAGTGTAAACATCAGAAAAAAAAGTGGGGGCAACATAAGAGGCAGATCCTACTCTCCTACAACTGGCGATTTTCCTGTACCACTCCCACACACATGCACAGCCCTCCGATCCCAAGTTTAGTGTCGCCAAACACTTCTGCCATCTTGAATGACATTTTGGGGCAGTTTGCATTAAGGCAAACAGAAACTACTGAAAAGGATAGGGTTAGTTGGGCCAGGCAACTTGTGCCCTATTGGCAGGTAGTGCCCAGGAGTCACCCCACTAACTAGCTGGTGCCAGGCGTAAATGTGGCACCACATTCACACAAAGGATGTAACGGGAGAGGCCCAACCAGATGGGACCTACTCCCCATCTATCATAAAATTCACAAAAAAGTACATTTGGTCAATAGAAAGAGAAAGGAAGAAAAATGTACTGTTCACACATATAGTTGTATATGTATGTGTGTGTGTAGTATTACTATCTGAAGAGAGCTTATTAGAGGATGAGAACCCTCACTCACCCGAGGATGACATGCTTCATCATTGGGTTTCCTCGTCACACCCAGACCGCAAGGTCCTTGGTATGGGCTACAACTCCCCAAACGTGAAGAGCTGAGGTATTTTGAAAATGAGCGATGTGAGAGGGTCAGTGAGTGGCAGAGTGCAAAGTAAAATGTGAATAAAACTATCTCCAGATAGCCAGATGAGCTTTATTCAATGGTCTTCTGGGACACGGTTAAAACGAGAAATGATGATAATTGAAAATATCCGGCCCTCCCCTCCTCTCGACGGAATGTCCCCCTGCCACCCCGCTGACCGCAGCAGCTTTGCAGTAGAGGCGTTACCTGGTGACTTGAGAGGGGACTTTCTTCTTCTCACTGTAGAAAGACGGTGGACCCAGAGTACATAGGGGCCATCGCTGTCCTTAGCAGGCTAACCTTTTTGTGGCCGGTACATTTTCAATTAGTATTGTTTCTTTTTGAGCAGAGTGACTTTGGGGAGTTGTAGCCCACACCAAGAACCTTGCAGTCCGGGTGTGAGGAGGGAGCCCAATGATAAAGCATGTCATCTTCGGTTGAGTGAGGTTTCTCGTTCGTTAAGAAGCTCTCCTTTGATAGCAATAGTACGTACTACACGCACACACACACACATATACAACTGTATGTGTGAATTGTAAATTTTTCTTTCTTCTCTTTCTATTGAACAGACATACTTTTTTGTGAGTTTTATAAATGTGGCACAACCAGGCACCACATTTAAAACTATGTCTGAACCTGTTAAACATGAGAATAGGACAATGCCTGCTGTCTGTGGCCTCAGAGGAACCCTAAAAGAAAAAGAAATGGACTCCAAAGGTCAGTTGTTTGACCTCCTGTGTAGCTACAAGGAGTCAACAAGCTGCAAAGGCCTTTTCCCTGGAGTGCTCAGCTGACCAGTAGCAACTGGGCCTGGACATGGACTGGACCTAGAGAGGCCCTTTCCAGTGGCCTCTGCTGTAGTGAGTCTTGGCCCCTAGGTGCTGCCACTCAGGTCCTGGGAGACTTTGAAGTGACCCAGAGGAGCTGCTTTGGAAACCTTGTAAAATTAAGTCTTAAAGGACTTGAGGGCCGATTTCGATGTTGACTGAGAGGGAACTCTGTTGCAAAGGCAACAGTGTTCCCTCCCCGCCAGCACAGTGGTCCGCCTGCCTGATTTTAATACAGGCAGATCATAGGTTTGGCTATGGCAGAGACTATTCTACAGTCCCTGGTGTTAAGGGACAGTTAATAACACAAAATGCCTCCTCTCAATGGGACCTGACTCCCATGGCGAGGGGCAATATCTTTTGAATTTTCAAAAAGAAAATCCTGCTTTGGTCTATCGCAACTATTGAATATCACTGGTGCTTTGTGCTTCTTGGTGCTAAAATAACATATCTCCAGTTCCCCTTTTTGCGTTTTTGTCACTCATTTTGATGTAATTTTGTTTATTAAATTTTTCTCTATTTTTCTAATTTGGTTTGATATTTTTATTATTTGGAATTTTGACTTAATTATTGTTTTGGTACTACATAAAAACTTCACACATTGCCCTACGTTAAGCCTGTCTACTCTATGCCATGGCTACAAGGAGGTTGAGCTCAGGTGAATTTACAGACTTTAAGCTTTCACCCTAACAGTAAATGTGATTATTCCTTGAGATGGGCAGTTGCCCATCTCAAATAAAAATCCAGTTTCTAACAATCTGTAAGGTGTGGTACATTTCTTACAGCTACCTCTTTTAAAGAATAAAAGATATTACCTTCCTTAAGTACCTATAGTGGTTTTCAGTTAGTAATTCAAATAGAGATTTCCTGGTAAAACAATAGCAAGCTGGAATCCCACACGCTGCCCACCAATGTGAGAAGTTGGCCTGGTATATGCTGTTCACTAATTAAAGTGGACACCTTGCACCAGAACAATTCGACTCTTATGGTAGATAGGTTTAAGAAAACCTTTATAGAAAGCTATCCTAGTGGTAGCTGTGGAGAGCAGCCTTCAGGCTAAGTCTTGAAGGAATGTAAAGCAGCTTGTTTTACCACACAATCTCTTGAATCACCAAATGAAAAGACACCACACAGGTATATATATCAAATATATATGTATTTATTAATAAACACTCTCTACTAATCTCTTTATGAGATTAGAGGATAGGAACATATGTACAATTCAAATATGATCAGGATAAGTTTAGCACAATTGAATGTTACAATCTTAGTTTGCTAGACCTAGGTCTAGGGCATCTAGAATCGAGGGACCCCCAAGAACCACCCCAGGTAGTTGTAGGAGACCCACAGGGGACGGACGCGGTGACCTGGCACCGATGCGAATCCTGTACGAGTCTATGCACTCAGACGCGATTGAAAGATCAATGTTAAAGGTCCCTTGCGTGTTCGAGGCGAACACACTGATCGGTCCTTGTACGAGTCGAAGGACGCGGTTACAGATGGTATTGCAAGGGAGTTGGACGCGGTGTGTCTAACACAGACGAGAACCTGGTACGAGTCAGTGCGATAGTCGCACTGGGAAAGTTAGAGTTTTAGGACACTTCGAGGAAGCTACAAGCAAGTCACTTACAGGGTAAGTAGTTCTAGGGCCCACACCCACAGGAGCACTGTAGTGCTGAAGTTACCTCACCCAGGGGAGCCGGGTGGATAGGTGTTCTTTGGTGTCGGGTCGCGGCGTCGTTTTCAATGGGAGCAAGTGAAGACTTGCTGCTTGCGGCGGCAGGAGAAGTGTCCGGAGGAATCCAAGCCTGGATTCGGAAGATGGAAGACCTGAAAGCAGAGGGGACAGTGTTCAAAGTCACTTGGTAGTGACTCGGGGCAAGAAAGATGGATGCCCACCGTCGTCGCAAGATTCAGGTCGTCCGCGGATGCCTTGACTCTTCAGCCACGAGGTCCAGGAGGCGTCGTCGACAACCAGGAGCTGGATTCGGAGTGTCCCACGATGTCTGCGGCTTACTGCGGTGTTGGCAACTCGATCGGAGCGAACAAGCCTTGGTAACAGCAAGTCTCAGGGAAAGTGTGAAGAGACAATGGCGCAGACCAGCAAGGTCTGTGGAACTCACCCAGCGAAGGTAAGTCAGGGCAGGCCTGGAGCAACCAGGGGAGCCCTTTGGTTTCTTTGGAAAGTCTTCTGGGGACCCGCAAGCTGGCTGGCAAGGGATCGCAAAGACACCTTGGGAGGATTCTCTCACAGGGGCCCACGGTCACTCGGGACGCGGTAGGCCTCTGATCTTAGGAGGAATTCCTGCTGGGGGCTGGGAACACACGTGATCCAAAGCACAAGTTCAGGGAACGTTGTGAGAGGTTGCACTCAACAATAGTGCACGGTACCCAGGGGTCGCGGTTCCTCGTTACTCTTGGGGTCCACTGGCCTTAGCTTCGCTGGGGACTCACGATGGCCTTTGAGAAGTCAGGAAATCTACTTCTTGGGCTGCAGGGACTTCGGACTCTGGCGGGAGCGGCGTAGTTTGCGACCGTCATTTGTAGTTTTTAGGTGCCTGCCAAGCAGGGGAGTCACTCCTTGACTCCAAGGGAGATTCTTCAGTCTTCCAAAGGTAGTGGAACGTCGAAGGTCCGGGATTCTTCTTGTAGAGCGTTGTCCAGGGAAATCTAGGGTGCTATGCACAGGTTCCCCCTCTTATACTAAAAGTAGGGGAGGGACTAGCTCTATGACCCTACCTATGGGAGGGTCAGGGAGTGGGCGGCTACACCCACTTCCCTTTGTCCAGTTTCGTGCCAGAGCAGGGACAGGTAGCCCTGAGCCGGTTTGAACTGGCATATGCACAGAGGAGCCTTCTGCTCCCCCAGTGCAGGACTTCAAAGCACTCTAAGAGTGCACCCACCCAGCCCCAATACACTAAACCCTGTCTGGGAGGTGGTCACACCCCTTGGGACAGGATATCTATTGTTGGGCTTCCTTCACTGCGAGTGTTGGTCATCAGCAGGAGGGCAGCCCAGTGTCTGTGACTGGTGGCATCCATTTTGTGATGCCAGGGCTCTGCAGGATTCTACTGTGTTTCCACAGTAGGTACATGTCTATCCCTCTAGAAGGGTGGAATGCTACCCCCGCCGCCAGGACTGGCGGGGGGTAGTATTCCAAGATGTTTGACACCAAACACGACATGTTTCGATGCAGCCATTCCAAAGTTAGCATTTTACCGCGAGGATATAATGCACTTAAAAGTATATGGTTTAACCGCATCCACAAACAGCACCAGAGAATGGACTCTGAGAGCTGCAGAGGGGCCCTGCTCAGGCAGAGGCACCCCCTCACTTATAAGCCAAGCACCCTGCCCTCAGGATTGATAGGGCCTGCCTTAGGGGTGACTGATAGGGTTATATGTGTGTGTAGGAGAGATATAGGGAACCTATATCTCAGTGAGGGTGCTAGCACTTCCTCACTCAGGCTGCAGTAGCAGGCCTGTGGTGTCAGATTTAGTCTGCTTCCCAGGGGTGGCATAATACATGCTGCAGTCCCTGGTAGGCCTGTGAAGTACCTACGCCCTTGGTACCTAAGGTACCATATACTAGGGACTCATAAGGTGCCACAGTATCCAATCACTAGTGCACCTAGAGTGCACTCCAAATCGTTTAGAGACAACAGAGAGGCTGGGGCCCTGATTAGCAGGGTCCCAGCCTGACTATAGCCAGAAACCAGTGTAAACATCAGAAAAAAAGTGGGGGCAACATAAGAAGCAGATCCTACTCTCCTACAACTGGCGATTTTCCTGTACCACTCCCACACACATGCACAGCCCTCCGATCCCAAGTTTAGTGTCGCCAAACACTTCTGCCATCTTGAATGACATTTTGGGGCAGTTTGCATTAAGGCAAACAGAAACTACTGAAAAGGATAGGGTTAGTTGGGCCAGGCAACTTGTGCCCTATTGGCAGGGAGTGCCCAGGAGTCACCCCACTAACTAGCTGGTGCCAGGCGTAAATGTGGCACCACATTCACACAAAGGATGTAACGGGAGAGGCCCAACCAGATGGGTACTACTCCCCATCTATCATAAAACTCACAAAAAAGTACATTTGGTCAATAGAAAGAGAAAGGAAGAAAAATGTACTGTTCACACATATAGTTGTATATGTATGTGTGTGTGTAGTATTACTATCTGAAGAGAGCTTATTAGAGGATGAGAACCCTCACTCACCCGAGGATGACATGCTTCATCATTGGGTTTCCTCGTCACACCCAGACCGCAAGGTCCTTGGTATGGGCTACAACTCCCCAAACGTGAAGAGCTGAGGTATTTTGAAAATGAGCGATGTGAGAGGGTCAGTGAGTGGCAGAGTGCAAAGTAAAATGTGAATAAAACTATCTCCAGATAGCCAGATGAGCTTTATTCAATGGTCTTCTGGGACACGGTTAAAACGAGAAATGATGATAATTGAAAATATCCGGCCCTCCCCTCGACGGAATGTCCCCCTGCCACCCCGCTGACCGCAGCAGCTTTGCAGTAGAGGCGTTACCTGGTGACTTGAGAGGGGACTTTCTTCTTCTCACTGTAGAAAGACGGTGGACCCAGAGTACATAGGGGCCATCGCTGTCCTTAGCAGGCTAACCTTTTTGTGGCCGGTACATTTTCAATTAGTATTGTTTCTTTTTGAGCAGAGTGACTTTGGGGAGTTGTAGCCCACACCAAGAACCTTGCAGTCCGGGTGTGAGGAGGGAGCCCAATGATAAAGCATGTCATCTTCGGTTGAGTGAGGTTTCTCGTTCGTTAAGAAGCTCTCCTTTGATAGCAATAGTACGTACTACACGCACACACACACACACATATACAACTGTATGTGTGAATTGTAAATTTTTCTTTCTTCTCTTTCTATTGAACAGACATACGTTTTTGTGAGTTTTATAAATGTGGCACAACCAGGCACCACATTTAAAACTATGTCTGAACCTGTTAAACATGAGAATAGGACAATGCCTGCTGTCTGTGGCCTCAGAGGAACCCTAAAAGAAAAAGAAATGGACTCCAAAGGTCAGTTGTTTGACCTCCTGTGTAGCTACAAGGAGTCAACAAGCTGCAAAGGCCTTTTCCCTGGAGTGCTCAGCTGACCAGTAGCAACTGGGCCTGGACATGGACTGGACCTAGAGAGGCCCTTTCCAGTGGCCTCTGCTGTAGTGAGTCTTGGCCCCTAGGTGCTGCCACTCAGGTCCTGGGAGACTTTGAAGTGACCCAGAGGAGCTGCTTTGGAAACCTTGTAAAATTAAGTCTTAAAGGACTTGAGGGCCGATTTCGATGTTGACTGAGAGGGAACTCTGTTGCAAAGGCAACAGTGTTCCCTCCCCACCAGCACAGTGGTCCGCCTGCCTGATTTTAATACAGGCAGATCATAGGTTTGGCTATGGCAGAGACTATTGTACAGTCCCTGGTGTTAAGGGACAGTTAATAACACAAAATGCCTCCTCTCAATGGGACCTGACTCCCATGGCGAGGGGGCAATATCTTTTGAATTTTCAAAAAGAAAATCCTGCTTTGGTCTATCGCAACTATTGAATATCACTGGTGCTTTGTGCTTCTTGGTGCTAAAATAACATATCTCCAGTTCCCTTTTTGCGTTTTTGTCACTCATTTTGATGTAATTTTGTTTATTAAATTTTTCTCTTTTTTTCTAATTTGGTTTGATATTTTTATTATTTGGAATTTTGACTTAATTATTGTTTTGGTACTACATAAAAACTTCACACATTGCCCTACGTTAAGCCTGTCTACTCTATGCCATGGCTACAAGGAGGTTGAGCTCAGGTGAATTTACAGACTTTAAGCTTTCACCCTAACAGTAAATGTGATTATTCCTTGAGATGGGCAGTTGCCCATCTCAAATAAAAATCCAGTTTCTAACAATCTGTAAGGTGTGGTACATTTCTTACAGCTACCTCTTTTAAAGAATAAAAGATATTACCTTCCTTAAGTACCTATAGTGGTTTTCAGTTAGTAATTCAAATAGAGATTTCCTGGTAAAACAATAGCAAGCTGGAATCCCACACGCTGCCCACCAATGTGAGAAGTTGGCCTGGTATATGCTGTTCACTAATTAAAGTGGACACCTTGCACCAGAACAATTCGACTCTTATGGTAGATAGGTTTAAGAAAACCTTTATAGAAAGCTATCCTAGTGGTAGCTGTGGAGAGCAGCCTTCAGGCTAAGTCTTGAAGGAATGTAAAGCAGCTTGTTTTACCACACAATCTCTTGAATCACCAAATGAAAAGACACCACACAGGTATATATATCAAATATATATGTATTTATTAATAAACACTCTCTACTAATCTCTTTATGAGATTAGAGGATAAGAACATATGTACAATTCAAATATGATCAGGATAAGTTTAGCACAATTGAATGTTACAATCTTAGTTTGCTAGACCTAGGTCTAGGGCATCTAGAATCGAGGGACCCCCAAGAACCACCCCAGGTAGTTGTAGGAGACCCACAGGGGACGGACGCGGTGACCTGGCACCGATGCGAATCCTGTACGAGTCTATGCACTCAGACGCGATTGAAAGATCAATGTTAAAGGTCCCTTGCGTGTTCGAGGCGAACACACTGATCGGTCCTTGTACGAGTCGAAGGACGCGGTTACAGATGGTATTGCAAGGGAGTTGGACGCGGTGTGTCTAACACAGACGAGAACCTGGTACGAGTCAGTGCGATAGTCGCACTGGGAAAGTTAGAGTTTTAGGACACTTCGAGGGAAGCTACAAGCAAGTCACTTACAGGGTAAGTAGTTCTAGGGCCCACACCCACAGGAGCACTGTAGTGCTGAAGTTACCTCACCCAGGGGAGCCGGGTGGATAGGTGTTCTTTGGTGTCGGGTCGCGGCGTCGTTTTCAATGGGAGCAAGTGAAGACTTGCTGCTTGCGGCGGCAGGAGAAGTGTCCGGAGGAATCCAAGCCTGGATTCGGAAGATGGAAGACCTGAAAGCAGAGGGGACAGTGTTCAAAGTCACTTGGCAGTGACTCGGGGCAAGAAAGATGGATGCCCACCGTCGTCGCAAGATTCAGGTCGTCCGCGGTTGCCTTGACTCTTCAGCCACGAGGTCCAGGAGGTGTCGTCGACAACTAGGAGCTGGATTCGGAGTGTCCCACGATGTCTGCGGCTTACTGCGGTGTTGGCAACTCGATCGGAGCGAACAAGCCTTGGTAACAGCAAGTCTCAGGGAAAGTGTGAAGAGACAATGGCGCAGACCAGCAAGGTCTGTGGAACTCACCCAGCGAAGGTAAGTCAGGGCAGGCCTGGAGCAACCAGGGGAGCCCTTTGGTTTCTTTGGAAAGTCTTCTGGGGACCCGCAAGCTGGCTGGCAAGGGATCGCAAAGACACCTCGGGAGGATTCTCTCACAGGGGCCCACGGTCACTCGGGACGCGGTAGGCCTCTGATCTTAGGAGGAATTCCTGCTGGGGGCTAGGAACACACGTGATCCAAAGCACAAGTTCAGGGAACGTTGTGAGAGGTTGCACTCAACAATAGTGCACGGTACCCAGGGGTCGCGGTTCCTCGTTACTCTTGGGGTCCACTGGCCTTAGCTTCGCTGGGGACTCACGATGGCCTTTGAGAAGTCAGGAAATCTACTTCTTGGGCTGCAGGGACTTCGGACTCTGGCGGGAGCGGCGTAGTTTGCGACCGTCATTTGTAGTTTTTAGGTGCCTGCCAAGCAGGGGAGTCACTCCTTGACTCCAAGGGAGATTCTTCAGTCTTCCAAAGGTAGTGGAACGTCGAAGGTCCGGGATTCTTCTTGTAGAGCGTTGTCCAGGGAAATCTAGGGTGCTATGCACAGGTTCCCCCTCTTATACTAAAAGTAGGGGAGGGACTAGCTCTATGACCCTACCTATGGGAGGGTCAGGGGAGTGGGCGGCTACACCCACTTCCCTTTGTCCAGTTTCGTGCCAGAGCAGGGACAGGTAGCCCTGAGCCGGTTTGAACTGGCATATGCACAGAGGAGCCTTCTGCTCCCCCAGTGCAGGACTTCAAAGCACTCTAAGAGTGCACCCACCCAGCCCCAATACACTAAACCCTGTCTGGGAGGTGGTCACACCCCCTTGGGACAGGATATCTATTGTTGGGCTTCCTTCACTGCGAGTGTTGGTCATCAGCAGGAGGGCAGCCCAGTGTCTGTGACTGGTGGCATCCATTTTGTGATGCCAGGGCTCTGCAGGATTCTACAGTGTTTCCACAGTAGGTACATGTCTATCCCTCTAGAAGGGTGGAATGCTACCCCCACCGCCAGGACTGGCGGGGGTAGTATTCCAAGATGTTTGACACCAAACACGACATGTTTCGATGCAGCCATTCCAAAGTTAGCATTTTACCGCGAGGATATAATGCACTTAAAAGTATATGGTTTAACCGCATCCACAAACAGCACCAGAGAATGGACTCTGAGAGCTGCAGAGGGGCCCTGCTCAGGCAGAGGCACCCCCTCACTTATAAGCCAAGCACCCTGCCCTCAGGATTGATAGGGCCTGCCTTAGGGGTGACTGATAGGGTTATATGTGTGTGTAGGAGAGATATAGGGAACCTATATCTCAGTGAGAGTGCTAGCACTTCCTCACTCAGGCTGCAGTAGCAGGCCTGTGGTGTCAGATTTAGTCTGCTTCCCAGGGGTGGCATAATACATGCTGCAGTCCCTGGTAGGCCTGTGAAGTACCTATGCCCTTGGTACCTAAGGTACCATATACTAGGGACTCATAAGGTGCCACAGTATCCAATCACTAGTGCACCTAGAGTGCACTCCAAATCGTTTAGAGACAACAGAGAGGCTGGGGCCCTGATTAGCAGGGTCCCAGCCTGACTATAGCCAGAAACCAGTGTAAACATCAGAAAAAAAAGTGGGGGCAACATAAGAAGCAGATCCTACTCTCCTACAACTGGCGATTTTCCTGTACCACTCCCACACACATGCACAGCCCTCCGATCCCAAGTTTAGTGTCGCCAAACACTTCTGCCATCTTGAATGACATTTTGGGGCAGTTTGCATTAAGGCAAACAGAAACTACTGAAAAGGATAGGGTTAGTTGGGCCAGGCAACTTGTGCCCTATTGGCAGGGAGTGCCCAGGAGTCACCCCACTAACTAGCTGGTGCCAGGCGTAAATGTGGCACCACATTCACACAAAGGATGTAACGGGAGAGGCCCAACCAGATGGGTACTACTCCCCATCTATCATAAAACTCACAAAAAAGTACATTTGGTCAATAGAAAGAGAAAGGAAGAAAAATGTACTGTTCACACATATAGTTGTATATGTATGTGTGTGTGTAGTATTACTATCTGAAGAGAGCTTATTAGAGGATGAGAACCCTCACTCACCCGAGGATGACATGCTTCATCATTGGGTTTCCTCGTCACACCCAGACCGCAAGGTCCTTGGTATGGGCTACAACTCCCCAAACGTGAAGAGCTGAGGTATTTTGAAAATGAAGCGATGTGAGAGGGTCAGTGAGTGGCAGAGTGCAAAGTAAAATGTGAATAAAACTATCTCCAGATAGCCAGATGAGCTTTATTCAATGGTCTTCTGGGACACGGTTAAAACGAGAAATGATGATAATTGAAAATATCCGGCCCTCCCCTCCTCTCGACGGAATGTCCCCCTGCCACCCCGCTGACCGCAGCAGCTTTGCAGTAGAGGCGTTACCTGGTGACTTGAGAGGGGACTTTCTTCTTCTCACTGTAGAAAGACGGTGGACCCAGAGTACATAGGGGCCATCGCTGTCCTTAGCAGGCTAACCTTTTTGTGGCCGGTACATTTTCAATTAGTATTGTTTCTTTTTGAGCAGAGTGACTTTGGGGAGTTGTAGCCCACACCAAGAACCTTGCAGTCCGGGTGTGAGGAGGGAGCCCAATGATAAAGCATGTCATCTTCGGTTGAGTGAGGTTTCTCGTTCGTTAAGAAGCTCTCCTTTGATAGCAATAGTACGTACTACACGCACACACACACACATATACAACTGTATGTGTGAATTGTAAATTTTTCTTTCTTCTCTTTCTATTGAACAGACATACGTTTTTGTGAGTTTTATAAATGTGGCACAACCAGGCACCACATTTAAAACTATGTCTGAACCTGTTAAACATGAGAATAGGACAATGCCTGCTGTCTGTGGCCTCAGAGGAACCCTAAAAGAAAAAGAAATGGACTCCAAAGGTCAGTTGTTTGACCTCCTGTGTAGCTACAAGGAGTCAACAAGCTGCAAAGGCCTTTTCCCTGGAGTGCTCAGCTGACCAGTAGCAACTGGGCCTGGACATGGACTGGACCTAGAGAGGCCCTTTCCAGTGGCCTCTGCTGTAGTGAGTCTTGGCCCCTAGGTGCTGCCACTCAGGTCCTGGGAGACTTTGAAGTGACCCAGAGGAGCTGCTTTGGAAACCTTGTAAAATTAAGGGGCATATTAGCAAGACTGGCGATAAAATTATCGCCGTTTTAGCGGCAGGAAACTGCCGCTAAAGCGGCGATAATTGGCTTGCTAATAAGCGTTATAGAATTCCAATAGAAGCCCAGGTTAGATGTGCAGGACATCTAACCTGGGCTCTATTGGAATTCTATAACGCTTATTAGCAAGCCCATTATCGCCGTTTTAGCGGCAGTTTACTGCCGCTAAAGCGGCGATAATTTTATCGCCAGTCTTGCTAATATGCCCCTCAGTCTTAAAGGACTTGAGGGCCGATTTCGATGTTGACTGAGAGGGAACTCTGTTGCAAAGGCAACAGTGTTCCCTCCCCGCCAGCACAGTGGTCCGCCTGCCTGATTTTAATACAGGCAGATCATAGGTTTGGCTATGGCAGAGACTATTGTACAGTCCCTGGTGTTAAGGGACAGTTAATAACACAAAATGCCTCCTCTCAATGGGACCTGACTCCCATGGCGAGGGGGCAATATCTTTTTGAATTTTCAAAAAGAAAATCCTGCTTTGGTCTATCGCAACTATTGAATATCACTGGTGCTTTGTGCTTCTTGGTGCTAAAATAACATATCTCCAGTTCCCCTTTTTGCGTTTTTGTCACTCATTTTGATGTAATTTTGTTTATTAAATTTTTCTCTGTTTTTCTAATTTGGTTTGATATTTTTATTATTTGGAATTTTGACTTAATTATTGTTTTGGTACTACATAAAAACTTCACACATTGCCCTACGTTAAGCCTGTCTACTCTATGCCATGGCTACAAGGAGGTTGAGCTCAGGTGAATTTACAGACTTTAAGCTTTCACCCTAACAGTAAATGTGATTATTCCTTGAGATGGGCAGTTGCTCATCTCAAATAAAAATCCAGTTTCTAACAATCTGTAAGGTGTGGTACATTTCTTACAGCTACCTCTTTTAAAGAATAAAAGATATTACCTTCTGTTGCTGTTTCGAAAAATATAATAAGCAGTAATGTAAAAAAGATGGATTGGTTGAATGACACTGGTAGGAGACAGCGGGGGAGTTGGAATCACTTTAATGATGTTGATTTGGCAGGTAAATGAGCAGAAACACAGTAAGGATTTGTCATAGTTTACAACAGGGAACCTTCATCGCCCTTCACTTTGAAATTATCCTAAGGGCTAAAAAACAGATATGTTTATCATACCATACTCTGAAGGTACGCAGTTGTTTTCTTATTTCCCTGCAGTTCAGTATATTTTCCTGGCAACTTTAATTGTGCATTTCAAAAGCAGATAGGTACGATTGTAAGCTATATTTGACTCAGCAGTAAGTCTTAAGGTATTTCAAGAAATATCCTGCCCCTTATTTGAGCGAAGGCCCTCGCGAGGTTTGAGGAGTTCTGGAAGCTAGAGATCAGACTTTCAGAGGCTGGGACCAGTGGGAGGCAAGTAATAAGAACATTGGGTTACATCGGCCGAAATATAAATCTCATAATGGGATTCATATTTCGGCTGACGGGATACCCATAAATATCTAAATCTAAATCAGGCCCATAGTTGTGTGTTATTATTTATCACACAAGCCACATTTGTTGAAACATTTGTTTCAGTCGTGCAGTGAGCAAAAGTCGGACAATGACAAAAATACAATATTAATGAGGACGTTTTATGAGAGGCTATTTTATGAAAATCCAGATTACCAGGATCCAATAGCTTGGTTCCGAGGCACAAAGATTCGAAATGCTGAATGCACCAATGCCATGGTGATTCTCTAGATTTCGCAACCTGACTACCCAACTTCACCAAAGTCTGAGCGCAGGATTACGCCTCATAGCTCTAGCAGCATTCCTCATTCTCGGGGATTGACTCATCAGTCACAAGTGCTACTTGGACTGAGGGGCTCTGCTCCATAAACCTAAGTGTTCTAAACAGCCACCACCAACTTGGGTATCCATGCTTTTAGTAACTTCTCCAAGACTGAGGTGGAGTTCACAGCTCACCCCATGGTACGTATGGTGGTGGTAAGACTTCACTAGTTCACATGATAGCCAAAAAGCTTGAGATCAGAAAATGAAGTGAAACTATTGAACAGTAATAAATGCTTCTTCTATAAAATAGAAGATAATTAACTATATATGCTGCATCTTCACGCTGTGTATAAAGTTCTCTGTTTTTTGTACCACGATGAACTCATACTTCTCACTGAATTCATGGTTCTAAGGACAGGTTGAAGGTCATGTCTGATTTGACTTTTAAACGTCATTATTCTTTGCCTTTTCCAATTATAGTGGAAGCATATAATCTCTAGGATTATCCTGAATATTCTTGTCAGATAGACATGTCTAATTTGTATCATTTAGCACTCTACCTTTAGCACCATACCTGGATATATAATAAAAGGTCTATCACTGTGGTGTAGCGCAAAATGATGTGCCCCCCCCCCACCGCAGAATGTGATGAGAAGGCCTGTAGTCTACTATACCTCACATATATTCATTGGTCTTGGGGTTATTGGGGGTCTTCTTCAGGATTGGGGGCAGCTGCTGCACTGCAGGTGCTGCAGGGGCCTGTGTTACCCCCCTGTCATGGTCAATCAGAGACATGGGGGCCTCCTTTACATCCCTAGGCGACCAGTCAGTTATCTTTTTTATTAGCAACCTGAAAATGTGTACCTCTAGAAGAAACAGGAGCCGTCTATGTTGACCTGGTTAGGTTAAGGGACTGCGTTACGATGATGGATGAGGTGCTCCTTGAAGATTGGGGGGCATATTATCAAGGGCTTTATCGCCGATTTAGCGGCACTTTTTGCCGCTAAATCGGCGATATTTTTAACAGGCGTTAGCGACAGCTTTCAGGCGTTAGAGGCCGGGAATTACATCGCCTTGCATGTCAGCGATATTTATCGCTAATGACATGCAAGGTAGGCGTTCCCCACTAAAAGCGACTGTAAACAGTCGCTAACACCACTAACCCCTATTATCAAGGCAGGCGAAGCGATAAAATAAATCGCGCTAAGCGCGTTTATCGCTAGATTTTAACACCTGCTACTGACTATGACTTACCTGTTTAAGGTATAGGAGGTGGATTCTAATGCTGAATCCACCTTAGCGTTAATGCAAGAATATCGCTGGTTTTCCAGCGATATTCTCGCATTTTGCCGCTATCGCTGGAAATATTATCGCTATGGAGATAAACCTTACTAATAGGGTGTTATCTCAGCGATATTTTCCAGCGATAGGCGGCGTTAACAGGATTCGCGCTAAGCGCGTTTAGCGATAAATATCGCTATTGGTCTTTAGTGCTATTCGGAACTGCAGGAATGATAGACCATATGTTTATGCTGAGGAGAACTGGTTTGCATTCTGGTAGTATTGTTATGCTATGATATATTTTATTTATTTTATCCTGTGCATGATCATCCTCTATGGCTCCATGATGCTGAAAAATAACTGATAAACCTATGGAATCTAAGACAGTGGTGCCTAAAAAGATCAAAAAAGTACATAATTACTGAGAAGCAGCTTAAGGGAAAAGCAATGTTTACAGTTTATTTTTGAAGGGTGGTAGTTTGCTAGTTAGCTTTATTTCACAGGGGGTGCATTTTCAGAATTTGACTAAATATTTGTGAATACTCTATCACTTGATTTTGTAATGTAAAATTTCTTAATGACAAATAGGCAGAAACAATTTGAATGGAAAGTCCTGGAGAGATGATAACATTGCACAGAATCTGCCAGAAGTTGGAGAAATCTGATGTGCTGCAGTAAGACTTTTGAAGCGGATATGTTCACGAAAACATAATAAAGGAGTAGTATGAGTCCTGGGTTCAGATTTAGTTCCTAATCTAGAAACCAGCATATGGTGAAGAACTTCTCGATGTGGCAGCAGTTGACAATGGCTTGCTGTAAGGATTTTTCTTTTCCAGTCTGTCAATGCCCTGGCTACTTCTGTTGTGCTAGTCCAAAAAATATGCAGCTCACTAACCAAGATGGGGTTCTGTTTACCTCTAAATATTATGGGCCTGATTAGGATGGCAGTGAGACTGCCACCAACGGCCCGTCGGTGGCGGTCTCACCGCCATCCTAAGCAAGTTTCCCACCTGCCACATTTGGATGGCGGTTGGTTTGTTGGCGGTCAGAAAGACCGACCGCCAAACATCCGACGAGCTCCTTGAGCCTGCCGGTGCAGTGGAGGGCCTCATATTCCCTACAATGGTGGTGGTGCCTACCAGGTACCGGTGTAGAGATTACGATATCCCTTTCCACCCGCCTGTTCATGGCGGTTAACCTGCCATGAGTAGGCAGGCGGAAAGGAACTTTTGGTGCCCGTAGCGGCCCCCTTCTTTCCTGGCCCTAAGCTGTGGGCACTTGGGGCCACCAATGTTGCCTCCCTACATGTCCCTGCACCATGTGGCAGGCACTGCATTGTGAATGCCATGTAGTGCAGGGATATGTACAGTGTCCCTTGTTTGCATTGTAGCGGGTGCTGCAGCCAGCAGCACCCGCTGCAATGGAAAATATAGGCGTTGCGACCGCTGTGGTGGTGGTCGCATCATAATGCCTACTACGGGACCGCAAACAGCCTGTCAGGCGGTTCCGTCTGCGATGGGGTGGCAGGTGGACGAAAGTCCACCCTCCATCCTAATCAGGCTCTATGTGTATTAATAGTTGCCTGGCAAACTATTTCCAGCAAAACGTTCGGCAACAAAAATATTGCCAAAGAAATAATGAGAACACAAATGTTGGTTTTAGACACTGTATATGTAAATTCAAAAATGTCAACAACAAAAATATAGATAACCACAATGTAACAATTGTATCCTTACTGGGATCAAGTATTCCATTGTACCACTTAACTCTCTCAGGGCAGCGAAGCAGAGCAGAGCAAGGCCTACTCAGGGGGGGTTGTGTGGCCTGTTAATCCCATTGCTGCCACCAATGTTAGAATTTGGAGTATTAATTGAGAGGGTGAGAACTCACCTCAAATAATAATCACAGTATTTGTCTGGGTGAACCGCTGAAATCACTCAATAAACCAGTACTTAGCCCCTTTGTTCATTGGCACAAGGCAGTCAAGCTTAACTTAAAGGTAATGTGTAAAGTATTCATGCAGCACTCAAACAGTAATAAATTGAACACTCAACAAAGCAAACATCCCAAACCAATTTCAGACGGACAATAGTGAACATTGTTATAAATAAAATAACACCAAAATTTAAAAAATCCAATAAACAGAACCAGAGATATAGGGGCCGATTCCGATGTCGGCCGGAAGGGCACCGAACGATGGTCGGAGCCCTTCCGACCGACTCGGAAGCTGCCGCTCGGATTCCTTTCCGACCGAGCCATTCCGATGGGCTCGGTCGGAAAAGAATCCGACTCGGATTTCCGGATGGCTCACGACGGGTTCGGAGAGCCCGTCAGCCATCCGGAAATCCCTCTGTACTCCCCCGGCTGCCTCTTTGCGACCGAGGGAGTACGATGGCAGTTTTTCACTGCCTTTTCATGCCGGTCTTTCCGGCACGAAAAGGCAGTCGGTCACTGTCTTTGGGGGCCCCCAGTGGGACCCCCATGGGTGCAAGGTCGCCGAATGGCGGCCTGGAGGCACCTATGGTGCCCCTCTGTTGAACCCTGCACCCGGTGGCAGGCACCTTGGGGTGCCGGCCACAGGGTGCAGGGTTGAGACTGCACCCCTGCTTTCTCCAATGCCAGCATGCATTCCGTCCGGAATGCATGCTCCCATTGTGGGAGATACGAGTGCGACCGAACAGGGTTCGGTCGCATCGTACTGCCTGGGCCGTAACCGACGACAGCAGGTCGTTCGGTTACGGCTCCGGACCGATGTCGGACGGACAAGAGTCCGTCCGACATCGGAATCGGCCCCCTAGACGTATAAAGTTTAGATTGAAAATAGCTCGAAAAAGCACAAAGCACCAACCACAGTTATCTGGTTGTCCTAGACGAGATCAAATTCAAAAGTTAAGGCTGGCTGCAATGGAGAGCAGATCATATACAGGATCAAGGGTCATCCCAGTGCAAAGTTATTTCTTAGAAACTTTTATGGAGAAAAAGTGGTTGTCGATGAGTCATCGCAGGGGCAAGCTTTAAGCTGAATCCTAAGTGGACTTGATGACGGGGGTTGGTGAGGTCGGTGACGAAGGGTGAAAAGCTCTGAGTGGGTGAAGTTTGTAGCCTGAACCCAGGAAGGCCTCCATGGGTTGCTGCTCAGCATTGATCTTGATTAAGCCCTATACGTTTGCACTTGGAACCTTTTCTAGAAGTCAGATCTCCTTCAGCAGGGCAAACCAACAAGCTGAGGCCAACCGGTGATTTGATGTCGACATCTAAAGTCTTGAGAGCAATCCCGATCTCTGTCAGTTCTTCATGGAGAAAGTTGGCAAAAAGTTTCTAAAACCCAGCTTATGCAGTGTCTAATACCAGCCATGGGTTCAGGGCCTGGGAGCCACCACTTGGAGGTTAGGACTCACTCCAACAAGAGACCACTAGCAGGTCGAATTGGTAATGGTTAGCTGTGCAATTACAGGAAAAGGGCCTATATAAGTCTGTTGTATCCTTGTAGTTCAAACAGTAGGAGAGTCAACTGTCCCTTCGAGTCACTCTGGGCTCTTGGATTCAAGGTAACCAAGTCGGTCCATTCTTTCTTAAAGTTTTTCAGACAGCAGGGCAGCCCTTCTTCTAATTTAATCATAGGTCTAGGAGTGTTCTGAGGATAGGTCTGTGGGGTCCACTTTTATGCTCAGTGATAGCCAATGGGAGGAGTGATAGCCATAGCCCACCCCCTAAACCAGTCTGGTCAGTTCCTCTACCCACACTGGGTTTGGTTCAAGCTTGACTAGAGAGATACTAATAGTCTGTTATTCAGCCCCAAGATACCCTTCTGGGTGAATGTGCGCTTTACAAATACACTTGTTATGTTATGTTAGAGATAACAGGGAGCAGGCCTAGATGTGAGCTATATCTGCCAGTGGCAGGGTAGGCATCCTTTGAATCTCAGGAAGGGGCTGGGAAAATAACTCAGGCTATCCTTTTAAGGGAGGAGTCTGCCTCCTAAACTCTCAGGGCCCTTCGTTCACTCTCTGTGAGCAATACACATCTCACCACATAGGAGCTATCAGGGGCCACACAACTGCAAGACACTGTCAGGAAAGCCTTTTGGATTTAGGCAGGAAAATGACAACCTGCTAAAAGTGTCTTTTCTAATATATTATTATAAAGTCTTACTTGACCATTAGGTTGGAGATTAAATTGCTATAAAATGAATGAATGACAATGAATGAATGACAATTTGTTGAGCGCGATAGCTACCCTTAGGCGTCCTAGCGCTGCAGACTATACGGGCATGAAAGAGTCCTTAAACCATTTATCGAGGCGTTCCCAAACTGAATTTAACAGTTATTGAAGGTAATCATGTAACCAAACTATGGGATAGCCATCCTTGTCACAGTGAAAAACAACTTTGTATGTTAGGACATTTAAAACAAAAATTATACACATCCTACTATTTACATACTATGCACCGTGCCCTGTGGGTATTTAGGGTCTCCTTATGGAAGGTTTAACATTAGGCCTGGCAAAAGGTTTGTTTTGCCAGGTCAAAATGGTAGTTTAAAACTGCACATCAAGGCTGCATTGGCAGGCCTGGAGACCTGGTCTACAGTGCTACTTTAAAGGGTGGCACAATGAGTGCTGCAGTCCACTGGTGGCAGTTAATTTACAGGCCCTGCACACATGTAGTACTGTGTTCTAGGGCTCTATAAGTAAATTAAACGTGCCAAGTAGGTATCTGCCAATTTTTACCATGTTCTGAAGGGAAAGCACAAGAACTATATACCACTGGTTAGCAGGAATGTACAGAGCCTTCTGGCCAACAAAAATGGGTTCAATAAAAGGTTCAACAAAAGAACGCAAAAATCTGGGGAATGCCACACAAAAGACTGTCATTTTCAAAACACAATATTGTCCCACAATCTTGTCAAAAACTGGACATTATGTTGGATATACAATAGATTAACCTTAAAACGCGCAGCTTACAGGGGGACTCTCACCCTGCAGTCCATGCAGCAGCAGTGCGCTTTTGGGCGAGGCAGCCCATTAGTAGTGAATGTACAGTCCCACTGTAACCCTCAGCAGAAGGATAATGGACAATCCAACAGCTTGTTTAATGTCATAACACTCATAACCAGCCGTATGGTACAATGAAACACACCCAACGTGTTTCAGCGAACCTGTCGGCATGCTCACGGGTGAGAAGTTATTCTCTCTGTCAGACCACCAACAGGATAACCACTAACCTTTGAAGCCGGATACAGCGGGAGCGATGAATGATGCTGCGTAACCCTATTCCCAATATGGAGTAAACTGTGAGTATGTAGTTATCACTCAGCAGACAACACCATGACAGGGGAAGGGAACAAACGGACAAAGGAAACAATAAAGACGCAGCTACGAAATCACACGGTGGGGAATGAACCTGGAGTTGTAGACCTCACTCCTAGTTCTGTCACTCCAGCTGACTAGCCCCGTGTTCCCTGTAATAAGACACAAGCACAACACATGTATAACAACCACAACCTGTAGAGAGAGTAAAACATATATAGGTTATGTGTTAGCACTTACGTGTTAAACCTGCCGCATTCGTACTAATGAAAAAGTACAAAGTTCGAAAAATAAACCATAAACAAAAATAACCAAGTTTTCAATGAACAATATTGAGCCTGCGCCCTATCCTGTAGTAACACAGCTTCCCAGAATGAACAGAAAATAAATGTACTTAGCTGAGAAAGTCCTCTTCTGCTATGGTAGACGTGTCTTCAGAAACAGGGCTTACTTACAGCCACCACATTATGCCAGAAGCTTGCCACGCTGATCCTGCATGTCAAGTATTGCAAAGAAGAATTACGGGGCAATCCTCTGAGCCTCACAACGTCTTTGAGACGCGCTCCAGCGCTCTCAAAGTGAATCAGCTCGACAACCGGAAAGAATATTGAAATGAGGAATCCGAGCCTTTCAAACGGCTCCTGGATGCGCTCCAGCGCGTTAAATAGATACGGCTCAACAAAACTTGAGAAACAATCCAAAAGATATCCGAGCCTTTAAAGCGGCTCCAGGACGCGCTCCTGTGAGTTTACCTATGTAAATGTAACAGCAGGTGAAAAGCGACTGAAATGAAGTCCGAGCCATGCAACGGCTCTGGGACGCGCTCCAGCACGTTTGAATAATAACTCAGGAAAACACAGGTGCTGCAGAATCAATCGCGGGACGGTTCCCAGATGGCACAAGTCTTCAGAATGAAATGCAGCAGAGAGTAAGAAGGAGAATTCCTTTTTGCAGGCACTCAAGACACGGAGTCACGAACAGATACTGAGAGTAGCTTTCAAAATTGACAAGCACCTGGCAGCTTGTAGGCGTTGCTTAAATAGGGCTCGTGGAGCAGAGCCCTCGTGTCAATCCTCACAGGATTATGGGACATGTAGTCAGTTGGATACACAAACATGTCAGACCCCATGCATACCGTGCCATGTGTGGTCCCAACCATTCTACCTACGCCTCAACGTGACACTCTCCGTGGGTATTTTAAAGTATAACATGTGATATGCAGTGAAAACAAAAGCAGGACTTGCAGGTTGAACATACATAACATATTACATGGCGGCCACTTTAAGATGGTGATAGTTGTGTACAGAGTATATCTCAATCCTCATAATAATCATGATAAAATGATACACCCATTGTGGGATACAGAGAGCAACATAAAGTAAACATAAACTATAAAATATAAAACGGAAAGTCCAATTACCATCATTGTCAAATTGAGCCCCAGAGAGCAATGCTGCAACCATCTTCCAGTGCCTGATAAGTTGCCACAATGATATATATGTGGTATATTGCGTAAAGTATACTTTCAAAGCCTCACATACTAAGGGACCGATTAAGACTCCGGTCCGTCCGACATCGTTTGGGAACTGGAACCAAACGACCTCCTGTTGTCAGTTCCAGCCCAGCAAGTAGGATGCAAACGAACCCTGTTCGGTCGCAATTCAATACTTTAAAATTCCGAACAGAATGCATGCTCTCATTGTCAAGAGCAGAGGAGCAGTTCCTCCTGCACCCCATGGTAGGCACCTCAAAGTGCCTGCCACCGGGTGCAAGGATCAACAGTGGGGCACCATAGGTGCCCCTAGGCCGCCATTCGGTGGCCTTGCACCCATGAGGGCCCTGTTAGGAGCCCCCAAAGACAGATTCCCAAAGCCTTTCTGTGTCGGAAAGGCTGTCACAGATAGGTTGTGGGAATCTGCCATCATCATCCCTCGGCCGGATAGAGCCGGCCAAGGGATTACTTAAGGCTTTCCGAATGGCGGACGGGCTCTCCGAGCCTGTCGGAGGCCATTCAGAAATCCGATTTGGATTCCCTTTCGACCGACCCCATCAAAATGGGTCGGTCAGAAAGGAATCTGACCAGCCAATTACGATGTGGTCTGAAGGCCTCCTAACGACGGTCGGCGCCGTTTCAGCCCGCATCGTAATCGGGCCCTAAGACAGAACTCAAGGAGCTGCAAGCCTGTCATGTTAGATCATAGTGGCTCATAAAATTACACAACCTGTATGGGCACATAATTATCTTGATACAGATCAAGAAAATAAATGAGGCAGAAACCTCTTGCCAATTAAACCATAATGCACAATAATTCATATGTGCATGTACTGTCTATGCGTGGCAAACACATCCAAATATTGCATTTCTATCTCGGTGCAAGTCATATAAAAATAAAGAATTGCAATCACAAATGGAACAGAAGCAAAAATGCACATGTTTTTCAACAGTAATTCCAATAATTACAAACTGCATAAACATGATCAAGCCCAAGTGGGCAAAACACAATTGAGTCACTCAGTTAATGAAGAAATAAAGAGAACAAAATGATGTCTTAGCTTCATGGTTGGTCGAGAATGACAGGTACTCATCTCCTGTATTCTGCAACCCTGCAAGGCAAGAAAAAAAGATATGTGAAAAAGTGCAGTGATTAAAGAGAAAAGAAAAGAAAGGCTTAAATAGTGACTAATGTGTGCCAAGTAAAAAGTTAAAGGTTTAAAAACCTTGTAGTTATATCTTACAGTAGACGCAATAAACCTTAAAACCTGTATAATTTTAAAAACATCACTCTTTTTGTTTTAAATTACCAATAACACATAGATAAAAAATACAAAAAAATTCTAACACAAACTTGAAAAAATATATAGAATTTTAAATCATTGGAAAAATATTAATTATAATATCAAACACTAAACATAAGAAATAAACAGTAGATAAATACCAACTTAAAAATTCAATAATACAACAATTGTAAAAAAAATAAAACCATTAAAAAAAATATATATATATATATGGGCAGGCGAAACGCTTCCGATATTGGCCGACGAATAAAACAATTTTGGTTCTTCACATGGCGTCGTCATCCTTGTTTGTACAAGGTTGTTGGTGAATTCGTAGTGGACCGTGCCTGGGAGGTCCAAAGTGGCGACGCACCCTCTGGTTTGGAGCAGCGGCGGGAATACCCAAGCAGTTGTGCTAGATATATATATTTATATATATATATTCACTGAGAAAACCACAGGTTTCAGGGACGTTATAGTTAGGAATTAGCATTTAAAAAACCTTAGATATTACCTGAAAAAAACACAGGTTTCAGGGGCGTTATAGTTAGGCTGACATTTCACTAGTACAAAACCAGAGAAATTCAACTGTTAACTATAACTTGCGCCTCCACAATGCACATATTACATCACTCATGACATGATCAGTGACATCACTGATGACATCTCAAATGATGTCATCAGCAGTGCATTGCGGGGGTCCCAACACTTCCTGGTTGGAACTGTTGGCAGCCAATCAGATTGCAAGGCTCGAGATCAGGAGGGTTCGCTGATCCTTCGTGTGCATATATAGATATCTGTAAATCTTTAAATTTCTCAAAAACTACTGAACGGATTTACACCATTTAACAAAAAGAGTGCAATCTGGACCAAGAGCTACCTTTCTGTCAAATTTGATGTAATTCCGTTCAGCAGTTCGGACTGTAGCTGCGTCAACAGTTTCCTATTGAAATTAACATGGAGAAAATACGTTTTGGGACCCCGCTTTTTTCTTGGCCCCCGCTTGATGACTCACCCCAAAACTTTTAACACTGCAGCTGAATTGAGCAGGCCATTAGATTTGAAACTTTTGCGAAGATTCGTCAAACGGCGCCAAAGATATTGGCAAAAGAAAAAACGCCTTTTGAATAGAAACAAGGTCCTACCTATAACTACCTACTGGCGACTGCCAGTAGGTAATATATATATATATATATATATATATATATATATATATATATATATATATATATATATATATATATATATATATATCAAATTGCAGAATGGCTAAATGCTTTGGACGCCCTCAACGGTAATCTCACTCTGGCAAACTCCGTAAAATCACTAGGAATAACCCTCGCCCCAAAACTCGACATGGCCAATCACATTAAAAACTCTGCAAAGAGTGCCTTCCTCAATCTGAAGCTACTCAATAAAATTAAACCTTTCATCCCTACCAAAGATCTGAAACAAGCCACCCAATCACTGGTACTATCCATACTCGACTATGGGAACGCAACCCTCACTGGTACAGCAAAATCCCACCTAGCTCCCCTAAAAACTACCCTCAACGCAGCAGCCAGAATAGTAACTGGAATCAGGAAATACGATCACATTTCACCAGCACTTAGAGAACTAAAATGGCTCACAGTCGAACAGCGTGCTAGTTTCAGAACTGCCTGCCTCACGCACAAAGCCCTACACACAGGAAAACCGGAGTATCTGGCCGCCAAACTCAAGAGGGCTGGTCAGACTAGAAACCTCAGGAGCTCCAACTCCCTACTTCTCATCCCTATGAAAACACGCAACCAAAAAACCGCTGCTAGGTCCTTCGCCGGAAACGCGCCCAAAATCTGGAACTCTATCCCAGCAGATATCAGAACTATCTCGTCCTTCACAAAATTCAAAAAACACCTTAAAGTCCTCTTCCTCAACCGCTTCCTCCCGAATGGATATCCGCCGCCGTAACGCAAGCCCCGACTCCGTTGCTCTCTGACTTTGTATTCACAACGACCTACCTCAGTTCAACCCAAGACATTGTGCAATCATCGAGGTTACCTCAGGACTCACGTACTACCTCAATATTGCACAGAGCAGTTGGGCTTTCTGAACCTCTGTGCTTAACACTGCTCTATTTTTATTTCTCTTTCGAAAAATTGTTGTAAAGCGCTCCGATACCCCCGGGTCCGGCCAGTGCTATATAAAACTCCTTAAATAAATAAAACTAGCAGCATTACGCGTTTCGGCTCCAAAAGAGCCTTGATCACATGATAGTGTATGTTGTTGGCTAATATATATATATATTCACTGAAAAAACCATAGGTTTTAGGGACAGTTATAGTTAGTTGGACATTGCACTCGTACAAAACCCGTGAAATTCCCCTGTTATAGTTAGTTCAGCTAACTATAACTCGCGCCCCGCAATGCACTGCTGATGACGTCACATATTACATCACTCATGACATGGTCAGTGACATCACTGATGACATCTCAAATGACATCACTGATGACATCACTGATGACATCATCCAGTGACTGTGTGTTTCTGTAAAGTTTAAATATGTTTAATATACATAGGGAAAGGCGTATTGAAGAATGAGTGGGTGTATAAGTGTCTGAATGGATGATTTAGTACGTGAGTGACTGACTCTACAAGTGAGTGATTAAACGTATCTTACTGAATGCATGGGTTAGTGACTAAACTGTGTGAATGTATCCGTCTGTTTGTTGGTGTGTAAGTGGATGCATGGATTTGCGAATAGCTACATGAGTGTCTATATGGGTTATTGATTGGTTCTCTGAGTATCTGTATGGCTGCCTGAGTGTTTGTGTGGGTGGGGTGTGTGTGACTCTATACATAGATGTGTGAGTGGGTGATTCACTGGGTGCATGATTTCAAGAGTGCATCTGTGATGGACTGCTTGGGTGGGTGAGTGTGTGTATGGGTGTGTTAGTGAGTGAATGTATATCTCAGTGGTACATGTGCGAGTAACTACATATGTAAAAGGCAGTATATATGTGTGTTAGAGTATTTAAATGGCTATAAGTGAGAGTGTGTTATTGTGAGAGTGGCTGTATGGATGCGTGTGTGCTTGTATCAGTTATTGTATAAGAGCGTAAGAATGTGCTAGTATTTGTATGAGTAAGTGAGCTGGTGTGTGTATAACTGTATAGGTGAGTAAATGGGTGTGTGATTAATTTTTTGCATGACTGACTAGGTGTGTGAGTACCTCTATGGATGAGTGGCGGTGTGTGAGTGTTTATATAGGTGTATGAGTGCATATGATAGTCCTGTACTGAGTGACTGTAAGTATGAGTGACTGTACAGGTGAGTGAGTGGATGTGTGTGTGTAGACCTAAGAATCAGTGAATGGGTATGTAGTTTTTGGTGTTGGAGTGTCTATGGTTTTGAGAATGGCAGTCTGTAATTTAGAGTGGGTGTATCAAAAGTTATATTAGGGTGTGAGAAGATGCATGAAATTATCACATGGATGATGTCATCAGTGATGTCATTTGAGATGTCATCAGTGATGTCATCAGTGATGTCACTGACCATGTCATGAGTGATGTAATATGTGACGTCATCAGCAGTGCATTGCGGGCGCGAGTTATAGTTAGCTGAACTAACTATAACAGGGAATTTCACGGGTTTTGTACGAGTGCAATGTCCAACTAACTATAACTGTCCCTAAAACCTATGGTTTTTTCAGTGAATTTCAAAGGTTTTTTAAATGCTAATTTCTAACTATAACGTGTCTGAAACCTATGGTTTTTTCAGTGAATTTCAAAGGTTTTTTAAATGTTAATTTCTAACTATAACGTGCCTGAAACCTATGGTTTTTCAGTGAATTTCAAAGGTTTTTTAAATGTTAATTTCTAACTATAACGTGCCTGAAACCTATGGTTTTTTCAGTGAATTTCAAAGGTTTTTTAAATGCTAATTTCTAACTATAACGTGCCTGAAACCTATGGTTTTTAAGTGAATTTCAAAGGTTTTTTAAATGCTAGTTTCTAACTATGCCAACAGAGGTAGGACATGTGAAGAAAGAAGAAAAAACGCACAGAAAGAAGCAAAAGATGTGCAGAAAGAACCAACAGAGGAGCAGAAAGAGGCCTTGTTGCAAAATCATCCTGTGCCCACAACTTTTTCAGACGGGTACTGGTGGTAACTGACTCTGACTAACCAGAGCCAGTGCACGTTTGCACAGTGGTGAAGGGAGGGGGGGCCTGAGGTGACATGTGTGCAAACGCGCCCCGTGGCGCGTTTTAAGTTGCAGGATTAAGTCCCCTTGAATCCTGAGGGTCCCTGGGGTCCAACTAGCCCCTCAGGTACCTACAGTTAGGACCACAGAGCTGAGTTGCAGAGAGGCGTTCCGAGGCCACGCACCTTTTTCACCTCTCTGCAACGCACCTCTGTTGTGCTTACTGAAGGTACCTGGTGGGCTAGTTGGCCCCCAGGATTCAAAGGGAATTAACTCCCCAACTTAAAACGCACCACAGGGCGTGTTTTCGCACATGTCACCTGAGGCCCCGCCCCTCCCTTCACCACTGTGCAAACGCGCCCCGTGGCGCGTTTTAAGTTGGGGGATTAGGTCACCTTGAATCCTGAGAGTCCCTGGGGCCCAACCAGCCCACCAGGTACTTCCAGTAAGCACCACAGGCCTGCGTTGCAACGCCTGTAACAAATTGTGCAGTTGTGTTTAGGTAGTGAAGAGGGTCGTGCTGGGGGTAGTGTTTTAGGGTTTAGGGTAGTGCAGTGGTGTTTGTGTAGTGTAGGGGGTCATGCTGGGGGTAGATTTAGGGTTTAGGGTAGTGCAGTGGTGTTTGGGTAGTGTAGGGGATACTGCTGGGGGTAGTGTTTTAGGGTTTAGGGTAGTGCAATGGTGTTTGGGTAGTGTAGGGGTTCGTGCTGGGGGTAGTTTTTAGGGTTTAGGGTAGTGCAGTGGTGTTTGTGTAGTGTAGGAGGTCGTGTTTTAGGGTTTAGGGTAGTGCAGTGGTCTTTGGGTAGTGTAGGGAGTCGTGCGGGGGGTATTGTTTTAGAGTTCAGGGTAGTGCAGTGGTCTTTGGGTAGTGTAGGGGTTGTGCGGGGGGTAGTGTTTTAGGGATTAGGGTAGTGCATTGGTATTTGGGTAGTGTAGGGGTCATGCGGGGGTAGTGTTTTAGGGTTTAGGGCAGTGCAGTGGTGTTTAGGTAGTGTAGGGGGTCGTGCTGGGGAAGTGTTTTAGGGTTCAGTGCAGTGGTGTTCGGGTAGTGTAGGGGGTCATGCTGGGGGGAGTGTTTTAGGGTTTAGGGCAGTGCAGTCGTGTTCGGGTAGTGTAGGGGCCGTGCTGGGGGAGTATTTTAGGGTTTAGGGTAGTGCAGTGGTGTTCGGGTAGTGTAGGGGGTCATGCTGGGGGTAGTGTTCTAGGGTTTAGGGCAGTGCAGTGGTGTTTGGGCAGTGTAGGGGGTCTTGCTGGGGGTGGTGTTTCAGGGTTTAGAGCAGTGCAGTGGTGTTCGGGCAGTGTAGGGGGTCGTGCAGGGGTGGTGTTTCAGGGTTTAGGGCAGTGGTGTTCGGGCAGTGTAGGGGGTCATGCTGGGGGTGGTGTTTCAGGGTTTGGGGCAGTGCAGTGGTGTTCGAGCAGTAAAGGGGTCATGCTGGGGGTGGTGTTTCAGGGTTTAGGGCAGTGCAGTGGTGTTCGGGCAGTGTAGGGGGCGGTGCAGGGGTGGTGTTTCAGGGTTTAGGGCAGTGCAGTGGTGTTCGGGCAGTGTAGGGGTGGTGCAGGGGTGGTGTTTCAGGGTTTAGGACAGTACAGTGGTGTTCGGGCATTGTAGGGGGTGGTGCTGGGGCTGGTGTTTCAGGGTTTAGGGCAGTGCAGTGGTGTTCGGCAGTGTAGGGGGTCGTGCTGGGGCTGGTGTTTCAGGGTTTAGGGCAGTGCAGTGCTGTTCGGGCAGTGTAGGGGGTCATGCTCGGGCTGATGTTTCAGGGTTTAGGGCAGTGCAGTGGTGTTCGGGCAGTGTAGAAGGTCATGCTGGGGCTGGTGTTTCAGGGTTTAGGGCAATGCAGTGGTGTTCGGGCAGTGTAGGGGGTCTTGCTGGGGCTGGTGTTTCAGAGTCTAGGGCAATGCAGTGGTGTTCGGGCAGTGTAGGTGGTCTTGCTGGGGCGGTGTTTCAGGGTTTAGGGCAGTGCAGTGGTGTTCGGGCAGTGTAGGGGGTCGTGCTGGGGGTGTTGTTTCAGGGTTTGGGGCAGTGCAGTGGTGTTTGAGCAGTAAAGGGGGTCATGCTGGGGTGGTGTTTCAGGGTTTAGGGCAGTGGTGTTCGGGCAGTGTAGGGGGTCATGCTGGGGGTGGTGTTTCAGGGTTTGGGGCAGTGCAGTGGTGTTCGGGCAGTGTAGGGGGTGGTGCAGGGGTGGTGTTTCAGGGTTTAGGGTAGTGCAGTGGTGTTCGGGCAGTGTAGGGGGTCGTACAGGGGGTGGTGTTTCAGGGTTTAGGGCAGTGCAGTGGTGTTCGGGCAGTGTAGGGGTCGTGCAGGGGTGGTGTTTCAGGGTTTAGGGCAGTGGTGTTCGGGCAGTGTAGGGGGTCATGCTGGGGGTGGTGTTTCAGGGTTTGGGGCAGTGCAGTGGTGTTCGAGCAGTAAAGGGGGTCATGCTGGGGGTGGTGTATCAGGGTTTAGGGCAGTGCAGTGGTGTTCGGGCAGTGTAGGGGGCGGTGCAGGGGGTGGTGTTTCAGGGTTTAGGGCAGTGCAGTGGTGTTCGGGCAGTGTAGGGGGTGGTGCAGGGGTGGTGTTTCAGGGTTTAGGGCAGTGCAGTGGTGTTCAGGCAGTGTAGGGGGTCGTGCAGGGGTGGTGTTTCAGGGTTTAGGGCAGTGCAGTGGTGTTCGGGCAGTGTAGGGGCGGTGCAGGGGGTGGTGTTTCAGGGTTTAGGGAGTACAGTGGTGTTCGGGCATTGTAGGGGGTGGTGCTGGGGCTGGTGTTTCAGGGTTTAGGGCAGTGCAGTGGTGTTCGGGCAGTGTAGGGGGTCGTGCTGGGGCTGGTGTTTCAGGGTTTAGGGCAGTGCAGTGGTTTTCGGGCAGTGTAGGGGGTCGTGCTGGGGCTGATGTTTCAGGGTTTAGGGCAGTGCAGTGGTGTTCGGGCAGTGTAGGGGTCATGCTGGGGCTGGTGTTTCAGGGTTTAGGGCAATGCAGTGGTGTTCGGGCAGTGTAGGGAGTCTTGCTGGGGCTGGTGTTTCAGAGTCTAGGGCAATGCAGTGGTGTTCGGGCAGTGTAGGTGGTCTTGCTGGGGCTGGTGTTTCAGGGTTTAGGGCAGTGCAGTGGTGTTAGGGCAGTGTAGGGGGTCGTGCTGGGGATGGTGGTTCAGGGTTTAGGGCAGTGCAGTGGTGTTCCGGCAGTGTAGGGGGTCGTGCAGGGGGTGGCGTTTCAGGGTTTAGTGCAGTGGTGTTCGGGCAGTGTAGGGGGTCGTGTAGGGGTGGTGTTTCAGGGTTTAGGGCAGTGCAGTGGTGTTCGGGTAGTGTAGGGTGTCGTGCTGAGGGGTGGTGTTTCAGGGTTTAGGGCACTGCAGTAGTGTTTGGGCAATGTAGGGGGTCGTGCAGGGGGTGGTGTTTCAGGGTTTAGGGCAGTGCAGTGGTGTTCGGCCAGTGTAGGTAGTCTTGCTGGGGGTGGTGTTTCAGGGTTTAGGGCAGTGCAGTAGTTTTCGGGCAGTGTAGGCGGTCGTGCTGGGGCTGGTGTTTCAGGGTTTAGGGCAGTGCAGTGGTGTTCGGGCAGTGTACGGGGTTGTGCTGGGGCTGGTGTTTCAGGATTTAGGGCAGTGCAGTGGTGTGCGGGCAGTGTACGGGGTCGTGCTGGGGCTGGTGTTTCAGGGTTTAGGGCAGTGCAGTGGTGTTCGGGCAGTGTAGGGGGTCATGCTGAGGGTGGTGTTTCAGGGTTTAGGGCAGTGCAGTGGTGTTAGGGCAGTGTAGGGGGTCGTGCTGGGGCTGGTGTTTCAGGGTTTAGGGCAGTGCAGTGGTGTTCGGGCAGTGTAGGGGGTCGTGCTGGGGCTGGTGTTTCAGGGTTTTGGGCAGAGCAGTGGTGTTTGGGCAGTGTAGGGGGTCGTGCTGGGGGTGGTGTTTCAGGGTTTAGTGCAGTGGTGTTCGGGCAGTGTAGGGGGTCTTGCTGGAGGTGGTGTTTCAGGGTTTAGGGCAGTGCAGTGGTGTTCGGGCAGTGTAGGGGGTCTTGCTGGGGGTGGTGTTTCAGGGTTTAGGGCAGTGGAGTTCGGGCAGTGTAGGGGGTCTTGCTGGGGGTGATGTTTCAGGGTTTAGGGCAGTGCAGTGGTGTTCGGGCAGTGTAGGGGGTCTTGCTGGGGGTAGTGTGTCAGGGTTTAGGGCGGTGCAGTGGTGTTCGTGCAGTGTAGGGGGTCGTTCTGGGGGTGGTGTTTCAGGGTTTAGGGCAGTGCAGTAGTGTTCGGGCAGTGTAGGGGGTCATGCAGGGGGTGGTGTTTCAGGGTTTAGGGCAGTGCAGTGCAGTGGTGTTCTGGCAGTGTAGGGGGTCATGCTGGGGGTGGGGTTTCAGGGTTTAGGGCAGTCCTGTGGTGTTCGGGCAGTGTAGGGGGTCGTGCAGGGGGTGGTGTTTCAGGGTTTAGGGCAGTGCAGTGGTGTTCGGGCAGTGTAGGGGGTCGTGCTGGGGCTGGTGTTTCAGGGTTTAGGGCAGTGCAGTGGTGTTCGGGCAGTGTAGGGGGTCTTGCTGGGGGTGGTGTTTCAGGGCTTAGGGCAGTGGTGTTCGGGCAGTGTAGGGGGCCTTGCTGGGGGTGATGTTTCAGGGTTTAGGGCAGTGCAGTGGTGTTCGGGCAGTGTAGGGGGTCGTGCTGGGGATGGTGTTTCTGGGTTTAGGGCAGTGCAGTAGTGTTCGAGCAGTGTAGGGGGTGGTGTTTCAGGGTTTAGTGCAGTGGTGTTCGGGCAGTGTAGGGGGTCGCGCTGGGGGTGGTGTTTCAGGGTTTAGGGCAGTGCAGTGGTGTTCGGGCAGTGTAGGGGGTCATGCACGGGGTGGTGTTTCAGGGTTTACGGCAGTGCAGTGGTGTTCAGGCAGTGTAGGGGGTCGTGCTGAGGCTGGTGTTTCACGGTTTAGGGCAGTGCAGTGGTGTTCGGGCAGTGTAGGGGGTCGTGCTGGGGCTGGTGTTTCACGGTTTAGGGCAGTGCAGTGGTGTTCGGGCAGTGTAGGGGGTCGTGCTGGGGCTGGTGTTTCAGGGTTTAGGGCAGTGCAGTGGTGTTCGGGCAGTGTAGGCGGTCGTGCTGGGGCTGGTGTTTCAGGGTTTAGGGCAGTGCAGTGGTGTTTGGGCAGTGTAGGGGGTCATGCTGGGGCTGGTGTTTCAGGGTTTAGGGCAGTGCAGTGGTGCTCGGGCAGTGTAGGGGTCGTGCTGGGGGTGATGTTTCAGGGTTTAGGGTAGTGCAGTGGTGTTCGGGCAGTGTAAGGGGTCGTGCAGGGGCTGGTGTTTCAAGGTTTAGGGCAGTGCAGTGGTGTTCGGGCAGTGTAGGGGTCGTGCTGGGGTTGGTGTTTCAGGGTTTTGGGCAGAGCAGTGGTGTTCGGGCAGTGTAGGGGGTCAAGCTGGGGGTAGTGTTTCAGGGTTTAGGGCAGTGCAGTGGTGTTCGGGCAGTGTAGGGGGTCGTGCTGGGGGTGGTGTTTCAGGGTTTAGGTCAGTGGTGTTCGGGCAGTGTAGGGGTCTTGCTGGGGGTGATGTTTCAGGGTTTAGGGCAGTGCAGTGGTGTTCGGGCAGTGTAGGGGGTCTTGCTGGGGGTAGTGTTTCAGGGTTTAGGGCAGTGCAGTGGTGTTCGGGCAGTGTAGGGGGTCATGCTGGGGGTGGTGTTTCAGGGTTTAGGGCAGTGCAGTGGTGTTCGGGCAGTGTAGGGGGTCGTGAAGGGGTGGTGTTTCAGGGTTTAGGGCAGTGCAGTGGTGTTCGGGCAGTGTAGGGGGTCGTGCTAGGGGTGGTGTTTCAGGGTTTAGGGCAGTGCAGTGGTGTTCGGGCAGTGTAGGGGGTCATGCAGGGGCTGGTGTTTCAGGGTTTAGGGCAGTGCAGTGGTGTTCAGGCAGTGTAGGGGGTCGTGCTGGGGGTAGTGTTTTAGGGTTTAGGGTAGTGCAGTGGTGCTTGTGTAGTGTAGGGGTCGTGCTGGGGGTAGTGTTTTAGGGTTTAGGGTAGTGCAGTGGTGTTTGTGTAGTTTAAGGGGTCATGTTTTAGGGTAGTGCAGTGGTGTTTGGGTAGTGTAGGGGGTCGTGCTGGGGATAGTGTTTTAGGATTTAGGTTAGTGCAGTGGTGTTTGGGTAGTGTAGGGGGTCGTGCTGGGGGTAGTGTTTTAGGGTTTAGGGTAGTGCAGTGGTGTTTGTGTAGTGTAGGGGTCGTGCTGGGGGTAGTGTTTTAGGGTTTAGGGTAGTGCAGTGGTGCTTGTGTAGTGTAGGAGGTCGTGCTGGGGGTAGTGTTTTAGGGTTTAGGGTAGTGCAGTGGTGTTTGTGTAGTGTAGGGGGTCATGTTTTAGGGTAGTGCAATGGTGTTTGGGTAGTGTAGGGGGTCGTGCTGGTGGTAGTGTTTTAGGATTTAGGTTAGTGCAGTGGTGCTTGTGTAGTGTAGGGGGTCGTGCTGGGGGTAGTGTTTTAGGGTTTAAGGTAGTGCAGTGGTGTTTTTGTAGTGTAGGGGGTCATGTTTTAAGATGCAATGCTAAAATACCTGACCAGTCTGCACTACATAAAACTGCAAAAAAACTAAAAATAAAAAGTGTTTTGCACACTTTTGTCATTGGGCTATATGTGGGCTACATCTGGGTAATATTTGTGCTACATTTGGGCTCTTTTTCACTGGTGGCCATCTTGGAAGACTTCTTTGTTATGAAGTTTCCTAATTTCTTCATTTGCTGCAGTCTCCTCAGTAGGAAATGCTTTCAGTTTTTACTTTGATTCCATCAAGAAGGCATTCAGATGTCTCACATCTGCCATAAATTCAGAATGTTAGCACTCTAGTTGCTCATTAGATCACTGGAGTAAAGCTACTGCTCACCAGGGAGTTAACTGGTAGTCTGCTGCTGGTATTGAAAGTGATTGTTTCAGTCTGCATGTCAGAATTTTCTAATGAAATAGAAGAGGATTTGAGATCTCACTTAAAACATGCCCTAATTTTTCTTTTGTGCAGCACTAACCATAATTTCTATTTCAAAAAGAACCCCTCATTTTGTTCCTTTTTAAATTAAATGTTTTAAGTGTTACTGGTTTATTCCAATCAAGATGGCTTCAGGTGTGCCATACTTTTGTCATAAGTAAGGCTGTTAGCGCTCTAGTTGTTCTTTAGAACACTCTGGGAAGCTGCAGTAGAACACAAAGGCATCAACTGGCAGGCTGCTCCTGTTGAAATATAACAGGAAGATATTTGAGATCACACTTGAAATATGTCCTAATTTTTCTTTCTACAGCACTAACCATAATTTCTATGACAAAATGAACCCCATCATTTTGTTCCTTTTTAAATTAAATGTTTTAAGTGTTACCAGTTTATTCCAATCAAGATGGCTTCAGGTGTGCCATACTTTTGTCATAAGTAAGGCTGTTAGCGCTCTAGTTGTTCTTTAGAACACTCTGGGAAGCTGCAGTAGAACACAAAGGCATCAACTGGCAGGCTGCTCCTGTTGAAATATAACAGGAAGATATTTGAGATCACACTTGAAACATGTCCTAATTTTTCTTTCTACAGCACTAACCATAATTTCTATGACAAAATGAACCCCATCATTTTGTTCCTTTTTAAATTAAATTGTTTAAGTGTTACCAGTTTATTCCAATCAAGATGGCTTCAGGTGTGCCATACTTTTGTCATAAGTAAGGCTGTTAGCACTCTAGTTGTTCTTTAGAACACTCTGGGAAGCTGCAGTAGAACACAAAGGAATCAACTGACAGTCTCTGCCCTTGTTGGATGTACATGTTTTACTGAGAATGTCAGACTTCATTCTCACATGAGTGAGAAAGATAATGTGAATTTACAGAACATATGCTCTCATTTTAGCTTCTGGAGCACCTTCCAAACCTCCATGGGACAAGCATGAGAAAATAGTGTTCTCTCAAACATGATTCATGATATCCCAGCAGAAGGTTTTTCACATGGTAAAATCACCTTAGAATACACCACAATTCCTAAAATTAGTATGGTACCATCAACAAATAAATTCTAATGTAACTAAAGCCTGTTATCACCCTTTATAGTTCTCCTTTTGGTGACCCTCAAAATCTTCTATTCACTACAATGCATTTCAATGAGGTACTATCATTTATATTGGTCCCAAGATGGCTGCCAGCAATTCCAGGATGAAGTGCTGACAGCCAATCAGATCTCACGATGACATGTGTGGTTAGGCTCCGCCCAGATATATATGTGACTTTACTTTTGATTTTCTCAGGAACTACTGAACGGATTTACACCATTTAAGCAAAAGGCACGACACTGAACCAAGGGCTACCTCTTTGCCAAATTTGGTGTAATTCCGTTCAGCAGTTCGGGCTGTAGCTGCGACTAAAGGTTCCTATGGAAAAATGAATGGGGAAAACGCGTTTTGGGACCCCCTTTTTCTCGGCCCCGCTTGACGTATCACCCCGAGACTTTCAGGATAGGAGCGGACCGGAGCGCCCCAACAAGTTGGAAACTTTCGCGAAGATTCGTCAACCGGCGCCAACGTTATTTCAAATAGAATGTCGCGGATTTCCTATGGATAATAGGTTTTAACTATAACTATCTACTGGCGACCGCCAGTAGATAATATGTAAATATATATATTGGCCAAGGATCCACCTACCATATGGCAGGACCGTTTAAATGACTGTGTTGTTTTATTGACGGCAATAGCCAGAAACGCATCTGCGGATGTTTTATAGCCGACACACACCCTGTGAGTGCACCGGACCTTGTGAGTACCATGAACTCCTTGTTTTTGTCGTTTTATAAGCGGTTTCCACCACCACTTTCCGGTTGCACCCGCCACGAGTTCGGCTGGCCCCAGGTGGAATACTGTGCTTTGGATTCAATTTGGGCTGCCTTAACCGCCACTTACGGACTCTGTTGACCTATTTAGGTTGTGGCTTATACAAAGCTAGAGTGTTTCACCATATGTGGGACACTCACAGTGTTTTCGTTTTTAATCCAGCGGCAGGCGAGGGGATGTACAGGCACAGTTATTATGGCTGCCAATTGATTTTTTCAGCGATGGGAGCGCCATAGATATTGCATTAGGCAATAAATAATTAAGACGGCGACGCCCCACAGCTTCCCAGAATGAACAGAAAATAAATGTACTTAGCTGAGAAAGTCCTCGTCTGCTATGGTAGACGTGTCTTCAGAAACAGGGCTTACTTACAGCCACCACATTATGCCAGAAGCTTGCCACGCTGATCCTGCATGTCAAGTATTGCAAAGAAGAATTACGGGGCAATCCTCTGAGCCTCACAACGTCTTTGAGACGCGCTCCAGCGCTCTCAAAGTGAATCAGCTCGACAACCGGAAAGAATATTGAAATGAGGAATCCGAGCCTTTCAAACGGCTCCTGGATGCGCTCCAGCGCGTTAAATAGATACGGCTCAACAAAACTTGAGAAACAATCCAAAAGATATCCGAGCCTTTAAAGCGGCTCCAGGACGCGCTCCTGTGAGTTTACCTATGTAAATGTAACAGCAGGTGAAAAGCGACTGAAATGAAGTCCGAGCCATGCAACGGCTCCGGGACGCGCTCCAGCGCATTTGAATAATAACTGTCAGGAAAACACAGGTGCTGCAGAATCAATCGCGGGACGGTTCCCAGATGGCACAAGTCTTCAGAATGAAATGCAGCAGAGAGTAAGAAGGAGAATTCCTTTTTGCAGGCACTCAAGACACGGAGTCACGAACAGATACTGAGAGTAGCTTTCAAAATTGACAAGCACCTGGCAGCTTGTAGGCGGTGCTTAAATAGGGCTCGTGGAGCAGAGCCCTCGTGTCAATCCTCACAGGATTATGGGACATGTAGTCAGTTGGATACACAAACATGTCAGACCCCATGCAAACCGTGCCATGTGTGGTCCCAACCATTCTACCTACGCCTCAACGTGACACTCTCTGTGGGTATTTTAAAGTATAACATGTGATATGCAGTGAAAACAAAAGCAGGACTTGCAGGTTGAACATACATAACATATTACATGGCGGCCACTTTAAGATGGTGATAGTTGTGTACAGATTATATCTCAATCCTCATAATAATCATGATAAAATGATACACCCATTGTGGGATACAGAGAGCAACATAAAGTAAACATAAACTATAAAATATAAAACGGAAAGTCCAATTACCATCATTGTCAAATTGAGCCCCAGAGAGCAATGCTGCAACCATCTTCCAGTGCCTGATAAGTTGCCACAATGATATATATGTGGTATATTGCGTAAAGTATACTTTCAAAGCCTCACATACTAAGGGCCCGATTATGACTCAGGTCCGTCCGACATCGTTTGGGAACTGGAACCAAACGACCTCCTGTTGTCAGTTCCAGCCCAGCAAGTAGGATGCAAACAAACACTGTTCGGTCGCAATTCAATACTTTAAAATGGGAGCATGTATTCCGAACAGAATGCATGCTCTCATTGTAAAGAGCAGAGGTGCAGTTCCTCCTGCACCCCATGGTAGGCACCTCAAAGTGCCTGCCACTGGGTGCAGGGATCAACAGTGGGGCACCATAGGTGCCCCTAGGCCGCCATTCGGTGGCCTTCCACCCATGAGGGCCCTGTTACGGGCCCCCAAAGACAGATTCCCAAAGCCTTTCTGTGTCGGAAATGCTGTCACAGATAGGTTGTGGGAATCTGCCATCGTAATCCCTCGGCCGGATAGAGCCCGCCAAGGGATTACTGAAGGCTTTCCGAATGGCGGACGGGCTCTCCGAGCCTGTCGGAGGCCATTCAGAAATCCGATTTGGATTCCCTTTTGACCGACCCCATCAAAATGGGTCGGTCAGAAAGGAATCTGACCAGCCAATTACGATGTGGTCTGAAGGCCTCCTATCGACGGTCGGCGCTGTTTCAGCCCGCATCGTAATCGGGCCCTAAGACAGAACTTCAAGGAGCTGCAAGCCTGTCATGTTAGATCATAGTGGCTCATAAAATTACACAACCTGTATGGGCACATAATTATCTTGATACAGATCAAGAAAATAAATGAGGCAGAAACCTCTTGCCAATTAAACCATAATGCACAATAATTCATATGTGCGTGTACTGTCTATGTGTGGCAAACACATCCAAATATTGCATTTCTATCTCGGTGCAAGTCATATAAAAATAAAGAATTGCAATCACAAATGGAACAGAAGCAAAAATGCACATGTTTTTCAACAGTAATTCCAATAATTACAAACTGCATAAACATGATCAAGCCCAAGTGGGCAAAACACAATTGAGTCACTCAGTTAATGAAGAAATAAAGAGAACAAAATGATGTCTTAGCTTCATGGTTGGTCGAGAATGACAGGTACTCATCTCCTGTATTCTGCAACCCTGCAAGGCAAGAAAAAAAGATATGTGAAAAAGTGCAGTGATTAAAGAGAAAAGAAAAGAAAGGCTTAAATAGTGACTAATGTGTGCCAAGTAAAAAGTTAAAGGTTTAAAAACCTTGTAGTTATATCTTACAGTAGACGCAATAAACCTTAAAACCTGTATAATTTTAAAAACATCACTCTTTTTGTTTTAAATTACCAATAACACATAGATAAAAAATATAAAAAGAATTCTAACACAAACTTTAAAAAAATATAGAATTTTAAATAATTGGAAAAATATTAATTATAATATCAAACACTAAACATAAGAAATAAACAGTAGATAAATACCAACTTAAAAATTCAATAATACAACTATTGTAAAAAATAAAACCATTAAAAAAAATATATATATATATATGGGCAGGCGAAACGCTTCCGATAGTGGCCGACGAATAAAACAATTTTGGCTCTTCACATGGCGTTGTCATCCTTGTTTGTACAAGGTTGTTGGTGAATTCGTAGTGGACCGTGCCTGGGAGGTCCAAAGTGGCGACGCACCCTCTGGTTTGGAGCAGCGGCGGGAATACCCAAGCAGTTGTGCTAGATATATATATATATATATATATATTCACTGAAAAAACCATAGGTTTTAGGGACAGTTATAGTTAGTTGGACATTTCACTCGTACAAAACCATAGAAATTCCCCCGTTATAGTTAGTTCAGCTAACTATAACTCGCGCCCCCGCAATGCACTGCTGATGACGTCACATATTACATCACTCATGACATGGTCAGTGACATCACTGATGACATCACTGATGACATCTCAAATGACATCACTGATGACATCACTGATGACATCATCCAGTGACTGTGTGTTTCTGTAAAGTTTAAATATGTTTAATATATATAGGGAAAGGCGTATTGAAGAATGAGTGGGTGTATAAGTGTCTGAATGGATGATTTAGTACGTGAGTGACTGACTCTACAAGTGAGTGATTAAATGTATCTTACTGAATGCATGGGTTAGTGACTAAACTGTGTGAATGTCTGTATCCGTCTGTCTGTTGGTTTGTAAGCGGCTGCATGAGCTTTCTGAATAGCTACATGAGTGTCTACATGGGTTATTGATTGATTGTCTGAGTATCTGTATGGGTGCCTGAGTGTTTGTATGGGTGGGGTGTGTGTGACTCTGTGCATAGATGTGTGAGTTGGTGATTCACTGGGTGTATGGTTTCAAGAGTGCATCTGTGATGGACTGTATGGGTGGGTGAGTGTGTGTATGGGTGTGTTAGTGATTGAATGTATATCTCAGTGGTACATGTGTGAGTAACTACATATGTGAAAGGCAGTATATATGTGTGTTGGAGTATATAAATGGCTATAAGTGAGAGTGTGTGATTGTGAGAGTGGCTGTATGGATGAGTGTGTACTTGTATCAGTGATTGTATAAGAGCGTAAGAATGTGCTAGTATTTGTATGAGTAAGTGAGCTGGTGTGTGTATAACTGTATAGGTGAGTAAATGGGTGTGTGATTAAGTTTTTTGCATGTCTGACTAGGTGTGTGAGTACCTCTATGGATGAGTGGCGGTGTGTGAGTGTTTATATAGGTGTATGAGTGCATATGATAGTCCTGTACTGAGTGACTAAGTATGAGTGACTGTACGGGTGAGTGAGTGGATGTGTGTGTAGACCTAAGAATCAGTGAGTGGGTATGTAGTTTTTGGTGTTGGAGTGTCTATGGTTTTGAGAATGGCAGTCTGTAATTTAGAGTGGGTGTATCAAAAGTTATATTAGGGTGTGAGAAGATGCATGAAATTATCACATGGATGATGTCATCAGTGATGTCATTTGAGATGTCATCAGTGATGTCATCAGTGATGTCACTGACCATGTCATGAGTGATGTAATATGTGACGTCATCAGCAGTGCATTGCGGGTGCGCGAGTTATAGTTAGCTGAACTAACTATAACGGGGAATTTCTATGGTTTTGTACGAGTGAAATGTCCAACTAACTATAACTGTCCCTAAAACCTATGGTTTTTTCAGTGAATTTCAAAGGTTTTTAAATGCTAATTTCTAACTATAACGTGTCTGAAACCTATGGTTTTTTCAGTGAATTTCAAAGGTTTTTTAAATGCTAATTTCTAACTATAACGTGCCTGAAACCTATGATTTTTTAAGTGAATTTCAAAGGTTTTTTAAATGCTAGTTTCTAACTATGCCTACAGAGGTAGGACATGTGAAGAAAGAAGAAAAAACGCACAGAAAGAAGCAAAAGATGTGCAGAAAGAACCAACAGAGGAGCAGAAAGAGGCCTTGTTGCAAAATCATCCTGTGCCCACAACTTTTTCAGACGGGTACTGGTGGTAACTGACTCTGACTAACCAGAGCCAGTGCTATGCTAAAAGACACTTAGAATACAGTGAAAACACCTACATACACTAGGGAACACTATGCGTTGGGGTACCCCTGTGATTAGCATGACCTCCTCTGCAAGTCCCTAGTACATAATAGGGCAGGGGGATTAAAACTACCTCTTAAAACGCGCTACAGGGCGCGTTTGCACAGTGGTGAAGGGAGGGGGCCTGAGGTGACATGTGTGCAAACGCACCCGTGGCGCGTTTTAAGTTGCGGGATTAAGTCCCCTTGAATTCTGAGGGTCCCTGGGGCCCAACAGCCCCCAGGTACCTACAGTTAGGACCACAGAGCTGAGTTGCAGAGAGGAGTTCCGAGGCCACGCACCTTTTTCACCTCTCTGCAACGCAACTCTGTTGTGCTTACTGAAGGTACCTGGTGGGCTAGTTGGCCCCAGGGTCCCTCAGGATTCAAAGGGAATTAATTCCCCAACTTAAACGCACCACAGGGCATGTTTGCGCACATGTCACCTGAGGCCCCGCCCCCTCCCTTCACCACTGTGCAAACGCGCCCATGGTGCGTTTTAAGTTGGGGGATTAGGTCACCTTGAATCCTGAGGGTCCCTGGGGCCCAACTAGCCCACTAGGTACATCCAGTAAGCACCACAGGCCTGCGTTGCAACGCCTGTAACAAATTGTGCAGTTGTGTTTAGGTAGTGAAGAGGGTCGTGCTGGGGGTAGTGTTTTAGGGTTTAGGGTAGTGCAGTGGTGTTTGTGTAGTGTAGGGGGTCATGCTGGGGGTAGATTTAGGGTTTAGGGTAGTGCAGTGGTGTTTGGGTAGTGTAGGGAGTCGTGCTGGGGGAGTGTTTTAGGGTTTAGGGTAGTGCAGTGGTGTTTGGGTAGTGTAGGGGTCGTGCTGGGGGTAGTGTTTTAGGGTTTAGGGTAGTGCAGTGGTGTTTGGGTAGTGTAGGGGGTCATGCTGGGGGTAGTGATTTAGGGTAGTGCAGTGGTGTTTGGGTAGTGTAGGGGTACTGCTGGGGGTAGTGTTTTAGGGTTTAGGTTAGTGCAGTGGTGTTTGGGTAGTGTAGGGGTACTGCTGGGGGTAGTGTTTTAGGGTTTAGGGTAGTGCAGTGGTGTTTGTGTAGTGTAGGGGTAGTGTTTTAGGGTTTAGGGTAGTGCAGTGGTGTTTGTGTAGTGTAGGAGGTCGTGTTTTAGGGTTTAGGGTAGTGCAGTGGTCTTTGGGTAGTGTAGGGAGTCGTGCGGGGGTAGTGTTTTAGGGTTTAGGGTAGTGTAGGGGGTCATGCGGGGGGTAGTGTTTTAGGGATTAGGGTAGTGCATTGGTGTTTGGGTAGTGTAGGGGTCATGCGGGGGTAGTGTTTTAGGGTTTAGGGCAGTGCAGTGATGTTTGGGTAGTGTAGGGGGTCGTGCTGGGGGGAGTGTTTTAGGGTTTAGGGCAGTGCAGTGGTGTTCGGGTAGTGTAGGGGGTCGTGCTGGGGGAGTGTTTGAGGGTTTAGGGCAGTGCAGTCGTGTTCGGGTAGTGTAGGGGTTGTGCTGGGGGTAGTGTTCTAGGGTTTAGGGCAGTGCAGTGGTGTTTGGGCAGTGTAGGGGGTAATGCTGGGGGTGGTGTTTTAGGGTTTAGGGCAGTGCAGTGGTGTTCGGGCAGTGTAGGGGGTCGTGCTGGGGGTGGTGTTTCAGGGTTTAGGGCAGTGCAGTGGTGTTCGGGCAGTGTAGGGGGTGTTGTTTCAGGGTTTAGGGCAGTGCAGTGGTGTTCGGGCAGTGTAGGGGGTCGTGCAGGGGGTGGTGTTTCAGGGTTTAGGGCAGTGGTGTTCGGGCAGTGTAGGGGGTTGTGCTGGGGGTGGTGTTTCAGGGTTTGGGGCAGTGCAGTGGTGTTCGAGCAGTAAAGGGGTCATGCTGGGGGTGGTGTTTCAGGGTTTAGGGCAGTGCAGTGGTGTTCGGGCAGTGTAGGGGGCGGTGCAGGGGTGGTGTTTCAGGGTTTAGGGCAGTGCAGTGGTGTTCGGGCAGTGTAGGGGTGCTGCAGGGGTGGTGTTTCAGGGTTTAGGGCAGTGCAGTGGTGTTCGGGCAGTGTAGGGAGTCATGCAGGGGTGGTGTTTCAGGGTTTAGGGCAGTGCAGTGGTGTTCGGGCGGTGTAGGGGGTCGTGCTGGGGCTGGTGTTTCAGGGTTTAGGGCAGTACAGTGGTGTTCGGGCTGTGTAGGGGGTCGTGCTGGGGCTGGTGTTTCAGGGTTTAGGGCAGTGCAGTGGTGTTCGGGCAGTGTAGGGGGTTGTGCTGGGGCTGGTGTTTCAGGGTTTAGGGCAGTGCAGTGGTGTTCGGGCAGTGTAGGTGGTCGTGCTGGGGCTGGTGTTTCAGGGTTTAGGGCAGTGCAGTGGTGTTCGGGCAGTGTAGGGGGTCTTGCTGGGGCTGGTGTTTCAGAGTCTAGGGCAGTGCAGTGGTGTTCGGGCAGTGTAGGGGGTCTTGCTGGGGCTGGTGTTTCAGGGTTTAGGGCAGTGCAGTGGTGTTCGGGCAATGTAGGGGGTCATGCTGGGGGTGGTGTTTCAGGGTTTAGGGCAGTGCAGCGGTGTTTGGGCAGTGTAGGGGTCATGCTGGGGCTAGTGTTTCAGGATTTAGGGCAGAGCAATGGTGTTCAGGCAGTGTAGGGGGTTTTGCTGGAGGTGGTGTTTCAGGGTTTAGGGCAGTGCAGTGGTGTTCGTGCAGTGTAGGGGGTGGTGTTTCAGGGTTTAGCGCAGTGGTGTTCAGGCAGTGTAGGGGGTCTTGCTGGGGTTGATGTTTCAGGGTTTAGGGCAGTGCAGTGGTGTTCGGGCAGTGTAGGGGGTCGTGCTGGGGGTGGTGTTTCAGGGTTTAGGGCAGTGCAGTGGTGTTCCGGCCGTGTAGGAGGTCGTGCAGGGGGTGGTGTTTCAGGGTTTAGGGCAGTGCAGTGGTGTTCGGGCAGTGTAGGGGGTCGTGCTGGGGGTGGTGTTTCAGGGTTTAGGGCAGTGCAGTGGTGTTCGGGCAGTGTAGGGTGTCGTGCTGAGGGGTGGTGTTTCAGGGTTTAGGGCAGTGCAGTGGTGTTCGGGCAGTGTAGGGGGTCGTGCAGGGGGTGGTGTTTCAGGGTTTAGGGCAGTGCAGTGGTGTTTGGGCAGTGTAGGGGGTCGTGCAGGGGGTGGTGTTTCAGGGTTTAGGGCAGTGCAGTGGTGTTCGGCCAGTGTAGGTGGTCTTGCTGGGGGTGGTGTTTCAGGCTTTAGTGCAGTGGTGTTCGGGCAGTATAGGGGGTCTTGCTGGGGGTGGTGTTTCAGGGTTTAGGGCAGTGCAGTGGTGTTCGGGCAGTGTAGGGGGTCTTGCTGGGGCTGGTGTTTGAGGGTTTAGGGCAGTGCAGTGGTGTTCGGGCAGTGTAGGGGGTCGTGCTGGGGCTGGTGTTTGAGGGTTTAGGGTAGTGCAGTGGTGTTCGGGCAGTGTAGGGGGTCGTGCTGGGGCTGGCGTTTCAGGGTTTAGGGCAGTGCAGTGGTTTTCGGGCAGTGTAGGCGGTCGTGCTGGGGCTGGTGTTTCAGGGTTTAGCGCAGTGCAGTGGTGTTCGGGCAGTGTAGGGGGTCGTGCTGGGGGTGGTGTTTCAGGGTTTAGGGCAGTGCAGTGGTGTTCGGTCAGTGTAGGGGGTCGTGCTGGGGCTGGTGTTTCATGGTTTAGGGCAGTGCAGTGGTGTTCGGGCAGTGTAGGGGGTCATGCTGGGGGTGGTGTTTCAGGGTTTAGGGCAGTGCAGTGGTGTACGGGCAGTGTAGGGGGTCTTGCTGGGGGTGGTGTTTCAGGGTTTAGGGCAGTGGTGTTCGGGCAGTGTAGGGGGTCTTGCTGGGGGTAGTGTTTCGGGGTTTAGGGCAGTGCAGTGGTGTTTGTGCAGTGTAGGGGGTCGTGCTGGGGGTGGTGTTTCAGGGTTTAGGGCAGTGCAGTAGTGTTCGGGCAGTGTAGGGGATCGTGCAGGGGTGGTGTTTCAGGGTTTAGGGCAGTGCAGTGGTGTTCGGGCAGTGTAGGGGGTCGTGCTGGGGGTGGTGTTTCAGGGTTTAGGGCAGTGCAGTGGTGTTCGGGCCGTGTAGGGGGTCGTGCAGGGGTGGTGTTTCAGGGTTTAGGGCAGTGGTGTTCGGGCAGTGTAGGGGGTCTTGCTGGGTGTGATGTTTCAGGGTTTAGGGCAGTGCAGTGGTGTTTGGGCAGTGTAGGAGGTCTTGCTGGGGGTAGTGTTTCAGGGTTTAGGACAGTGCAGTGGTGTTCGGGCAGTGTAGGGGTCATGCTGGGGGTGGTGTTTCAGGGTTTAGGGCAGTGCAGTGGTGTTCGGGCAGTGTAGGGGGTCATGCTGGGGGTGGTGTTTCAGGGTTTAGGGCAGTGCAGTGGTGTTCGGGCAGTGTAGGGGGTCGTGGTAGGGTATGTGTTTCAGGGTTTAGGGCAGTGCAGTGGTGTTCGGGCAGTGTAGGGGGTTGTGCAGGGGCTGGTGTTTCAGGGTTTAGGGCAGTGCAGTGGTGTTCGGGCAGTGTAGGGGGTCGTGCTGGGGGTAGTGTTTTAGGGTTTAGGGTAGTGCAGTGGTGCTTGTGTAGTGTAGGGGGTCGTGCTGGGGGTAGTGTTTTAGGGTTTAGGGTAGTGCAGTGGTGTTTGGGTAGTGTAGGGGGTCGTGCTGGGGGTAGTGTTTTAGGATTTAGGTTAGTGCAGTGGTGTTTGGGTAGTGTAGGGGGTCGTGCTGGGGGTAGTGTTTTAGGGTTTAAGGTAGTGCAGTGGTGTTTGTGTAGTGTAGGGGGTCGTGCTGGGGGTAGTGTTTTAGGGTTTAGGGTAGTGCAGTGGTGCTTGTGTAGTGTAGGGGGTCGTGCTGGGGGTAGTGTTTTAGGGTTTTGGGTAGTGCAGTGGTGTTTGTGTAGTGTAGGGGTCATGTTTTAGGGTAGTGCAGTGGTGTTTGGGTAGTGTAGGGGTCGTGCTGGGGGTAGTGTTTTAGGATTTAGGTTAGTGCAGTGGTGTTGGGGTAGTGTTTTAGGGTTTAGGGTAGTGCAGTGGTGTTTGTGTAGTGTAGGGGTCATGCTGGGGGTAGTGTTTTAGGGTTTAGGATAGTGCAGTGGTGCTTGTGTAGTGTAGGGGTCGTGCTGGGGTAGTGTTTTAGGGTTTAGGGTAGTGCAGTGTTGTTTTTGTAGTGTAGGGGGTCATGTTTTAAGATGCAACGCTCCAATACCTGACCAGTCTGCACTACATAAAACTGCAAAAAACTAAAAATAAAAAGTGTTTTGCACACTTTTGTCATTGGACTATATGTGGGCTACATCTGGGTAATATTTGTGCTACATTTGGGCTCTTTTTCACTGGTGGCCATCTTGGAAGACTTCTTTGTTATGAAGTTTCCTAATTTCCTCATTTACTGCAGTCTCCTCAGTAGGAAATGCTTTCAGTTTTTTACTTTGATTCCATCAAGAAGGCATTCAGATGTGTCACACATTTGCCATAAATTCAGAATGTTATTACTCTAGTTGTTCATTAGATCACTGTAGTAAAGCTTCTGCTCACCAAGGAGTTAACTGGAAGTCTACTGCTGGTATTGAAAGTGATTGTTTCAGTCTGCATGTCAGAATTTTCTAATGAAATAGAAGAGGATTTGAGATCTCACTTAAAACATGCACTAAATTTTCTTTTGCAGCACTAACCATAATTTCTATGGCAAAATAAACCCCTCATTTTGTTCCTTTTTAAATTAAATGTTTTAAGTGTTACCAGTTTATTCCAATCAAGATGGCTTCAGGTGTGCCATACTTTTGTCATAAGTAAGGCTGTTAGCACTCTAGTTGTTCTTTAGAACACTCTGGGAAGCTGCAGTAGAACACAAAGGCATCAACTGACAGGCTGCTCCTGTTGAAATATAACAGGAAGATATTTGAGATCTCACTTAAAACATGTCCTAATTTTTCTTTCTACAGCACTAACCATAATTTCTATGGCAAAATGAACCCCCTCATTTTGTTCCTTTTTAAATTAAATGTTTTAAGTGTTACCAGTTTATTCCAATCAAGATGGCTTCAGGTGTGCCATACTTTTGTCATAAGTAAGACTGTTAGCGCTCTAGTTGTTCTTTAGAACACTCTGGGAAGCTGCAGTAGAACACAAAGGCATCAACTGACAGGCTGCTCCTGTTGAAATATAACAGGAAGATATTTGAGATCACACTTGAAACATGTCCTAATTTTTCTTTCCAGAGCACTAACCATAATTTCTATGACAAGATGAACCCCATCATTTTGTTCCTTTTTAAATTAAATGTTTTAAGTGTTACCAGTTTATTCCAATCAAGATGGCTTCATGTGTGCCATACTTTTGTCATAAGTAAGGCTGTTAGCACTCTAGTTGTTCTTTAGAACACTCTGAGAAGCTGCAGTAGAACACAAAGGAATAAACTGACAGTCTCTGCCCTTGTTGGATGTACATGTTTTACTGAGAATGTCAGACTTCATTCTCACATGACTGAGAAAGATAATGTGAATTTACAGAAAATATGCTCTCATTTTAGCTTCTGGGGCACCTTCCAAAACTGTATGGGACAAGCATGTGAAAATAGTTTTCTCTCAAACATGATTCATGATATCCCAGCAGAAGGTTTTTCACAGGGTAAAATCACCTTAGAACACACCACAATTCCTGAAATTAGTATGGTACATCAACAAATGAATTCTAATGTAACTAAAGTCTGTTATCACCCTTTATAGTTCTCCTTTTGGTAACCCTCAAAAGCTTCGATTCACTACAATGCATTTCAAAGGGGTACTATCATTTATATTGGTCCCAAGATGGCTGCCAGCAATTCCAGGATGAAGTGCTGACAGCCAATCAGATCTCACGATGTCATGTGTGGTTAGGCTCCGCCCAGATATATATGTGTTTTTACTTTTGATTTTCTCAGCAACTACTGAACGGATTTACACCATTTAACAAAAAGGGTTCTTTTTGAACCAAGAACTACCTCTTTGCCAAATTTGGTGTAATTCCGTTCAGCAGTTCGAGCTGTAGCCTTGCATAAAGTTTCCTATGGGAAATTGATTTTTTGACTCTTATTTTTTTAATTTCTCCGTAACTACTGAACGGATTTACACCATTTAACAAAAGGGTTCTTTTGAACCAAGAACTACCTCTTTGCCAAATTTGGTGTAATTCCGTTCAGCAGTTC